>OZ024688.1:22220166-22352008 GCA_964016905.1 Perithous albicinctus | reverse complement strand
ATTGAACTTTACGAGTAACGTCACGTCTTGTAAACTTACACGGTAGGAGGCTCATCCAGACTCATACAAAAAACAATTATTTGATTTACAAAAACGATACGAAATAATAACATAAAAAATTGAATGAAAACACATATTTTTTTGAGATCGTATTTAATGATAGTACAATATTAAAATCACACAACAAAGTATAAAATCTTCGATCTACAGTTAACTTGAATGTAACTTTAAAATTATTTACTTTAATATTTTTGGTTTTTATCTTTGGAACAAAATTCCACCATCACATAGAATTCTTTTCCAAAAAATCACAAATTTTTTTTTACACGCTTCTAGATTTACTCACTTTTACATTTCCATTTTCATGCTCACCCAACAGATTCATCAAACCCATCAATTTATTTTTTTGGTAAACTTCCAATATTAGATCGTAGCTGATATCGGCAGCAACGATTTTTTTTCAAGTAGCAAGTGACGTACATGCTTTTAAAGCATCTAGCTTTTTTAAAGCTTTTGGCAACTCTTCGTCGAATTTTTGCTTTTTGATTGCGTCATCCCATGTCAACGTATTTTTGAAAAAAATGTCATTAGAAATGCCAAGTTTAACAATCACTTGCTCAAGCACCGCAACATCATCGACAGCGTTATGAGCGTTAGACGTTGATATTTCAAGTGTCTCGGCTAGTTTTTCTAAGGTATTTTCCCCTTTCCCGGTTAGCTTTGTGACTTTTTTGGTTATGAGCAATGAATCTGAGAAGCCAAATATTACTGCTCCAAAGTGTTGAGTCAGTAAACTTTTTTTGATAGCCCCCACGAGCCTCGGGCGATCAAATGTGCCGTTATGTGCAACTAACACGCATTTCTTGTTCAATCTCCCCAGGAAATTATAAAATTGCAACAATGCGTTTTGAAGAGTAACCGATTCGACTACTCGCCCATGTAGTTGTAGCTGCCCTGCGACTGTACGTAAACCAGTTACATCGCTTGCTTTTTCATCAATTCTCTGGGTAGGTGTCACGTAAATTGAAAAATATGAACTCTTGTGCTTAGCAGCTATTTGCAAAATATCTGCTGATTTAAAAAAACCTCCAGTTTCGAGATCAAAAAAGACCAATATGCGTGATGAAGAACCGTCCTGAATTTCAATTACAAGAGGCATATCAGCGTTCAATAAACCCATGTCTGATTGGTATGTTTGAGACCCTTCAGAGCGTTCTTTCTTGTGTCGAAGTTCTGTTTTTTTTTTGCTTTTAGAAATAAACGTCTTTTTTTGAACTCTCGGGAACATGATCTCTCATATCTCTTGTTTGCGTTCGAATCCACTGTTTGGCTATACTTTTCCGTAAATTTTGCAGGTGACAAAGATAATTTTTCCGACAGTTCATTTAAGTATTGTTCCCCGTTATTTTTTTTATTGATTGCGCATGCTAGTCGAGCGTCACTGGAAGCTATTGTACCGTAATATCGCGTTTTTGGGGCTTTACTCGCAATTGTTGCGTTTAGGCTTTCGTTGACATTACTTGATACTCCTGCTGCAAACCTGTCTATTCTAGAAGCTACAACGTCAGACAGACACCGCAATGCATCAAATAATGTTTCGCTCAGAAATCCATCACCGATCACAGAATGTCTGTACGATGTCGGGTCGGCATGGTAGCCACACCATGTTCCGCAATTTTCGTGGTTATTGAAACAATGTAATGGAATGTTTTTTATTCCTTTGACCATTTCTACGGGATCGCCTATATTCTGAGCTACGCAATAATTGAGGCAGCGTTGAAGATATTTTATAGCGGCCGGATCGAGCTCTTTGTGATTTCTTTTTATTTTATAAAGTTCGTTTACCACCCCTTTACTTGTATGATTTTTGTCGAAATGTTTTATTACTTCATGCTGACTAGCCGCACGTACTGCGCTTATAGCGCTACTATCGTTATCTCCTATCATAACGCCTATTTGAACGTGGCATGTTTCGAAAATCGAATTTTCGGTTGCGAGATGCACTGCGGCTGAGGACTCTATCGCCTTAGCAGAACCTTCAAAATTCAATCTGCAGTCATGATCACTAAGGTTGTCTCCTAGATCACATTTTCGACACTTTCTGTTTTTCGAAGTGTACGAGAGCGCTTTTTTAGTAAAAAAGCCGATAAGAGCCGCAGATCCCGTAAGACTATTATAGTCACGTCCAGTGCCTCTTGTTGACCACCCCATGTCGAACGAAGCCGCAATACGCACTATATCTTCTGGTAGGATGTCAGTAGGATTCCTCGGATTTATTCCAGACAAAGTCGGAAAAAGGAAAGAAGTGGTGAAATGGGACGGCCTGTAAAAAAAATTCTTTTCAAGTAATTTACGAGTTTTATTTCTATCAAAGTATCATAGATTCACTTATATTTAACAATACAATATTTCAGTATAAATTATTACGTAAAAATTGTTATATATATATATATCGGGTAAAAATTTAAAAATCAAGCGACCCAATAAGGGTTCAACGCAAAGAATCAAAAGAAACCTGCTCTTATGTATACGTAAACATACGCGTCTGGTAACGTCAATATTGAATATTTAAAAATTTAGTATCTACAAATCGTATTGAAAAATATAAAAATTTGTTGAAATTGATTAAAAATTAAAAAATTTTGTTGTATACCTCTAATGAGTACTTATTACAATTGATATGAACAATTCGAATGTACAATTAACTTTTGTTTTGTCTAAATGTTAATCGAACAATTCTAACGGCGCAGTAAATAATACGATGGAACGTGCGAATAGAATTTTGCTGTGAAATTTGTAATGTGCTTCTTCAAAATTCCCCATAATGCGCAATTTAAAAAAATTCACAAAATTCAGACTTCATAAAATTTTTCATCAAAAAATGTTCTTATAAATGTATAATATCTTGGGACATTTTGAGCACATTTACATGAGAAACTTACAGAAGATTTCTTAACTTGTCGACATTCTGAATAGACAGCTCCCGCTCCATGCGAGTCGCTGTGACGCAGTTTTCTCGTGCTATTTCTTCTGCCACAGTACCTACTTCTGTTTCATGCCTTTTACAGCAGTTTACATGAAGTGGCGGAATATTCAACGAAGCCAGTATTTTGTTTATACGTGTATTGCCCATGCCACCATTCAAAACTCCTAGAAAAATCATTACATTTGATTATTGTTGAAAATTAATATCGTAGTATTGATTATCTTTCGAGGTAATAATATTATCTTACCCATTGCTGCTCTGGTATTGACATCATAATGTTTACTCGATTTGGCTCGTGTATTCTGCATTTTCACTTCATGTGTTTTATCAGTCGCAAATCGGATTTTTCCCTGGCAATTTTCACATTGAACCGTGAATATGGAAGCTAATCCAATTCGCGTTTCATCGACTGTGTTGCTCAGAGGTACGACTTTGTCACATTTTTGACATTTGCATACGTCGTCCTTCGAGATGCTTGGGCTCAGCCGAGTCTTTGATTTTTTTCGAGGTTAGGTTTTTTTTTCGCGTAGCCATATACATTCCGCAGGTTTTTTTCCCACTTCCACCTGTCTTGTTCGCGAATTGTACACTTTTCCCGTAACCCATTTTCCTTTCCAGAAAAAAGTCTTATTTTTTTTTAAATTTTCGTCCATGATTGACCATGCAATCGACGAAGCACAGACGCGAGTAAAAACAGCTGACGCGGGCTACACGATCGTGCCGGGTTCAGCGTTGCCAAACTTACTAGATGGACTACGCTAGTCGTAATAATTTTTTTTTGACTAGCTCGGTACCAGATGAACTCCCTTAAATAGGCGTTACAGATGTCGCGGTATACATTTACTATAGTGTCGCCCTCTATATTCGGTATTCAAACACTACATAGACGAACATATTTTGACCATATGGCGCGGAGAAATATCAAAAACAAATATGTCTCCGGACATTTTCACAACTTTGATCGTGAATATTTTCGGAAAATTATCCATTTGGCAGTGGTTTAAGGCTCATATTCGTCGTTCCCCAACTGGACGGTACTCGAAAATACAAAAAAAAAATGTGGGGGTCCGAAAATTATGTAGGATTATTATATATAATTTTTATATAATCAAACTTTTTATAAGTTATTAACATTCAACGTTCAAAATATCAGGTCATTTTGAAAAATCTGTGGGTAATAGTTGAATTTTCAAAAAAAATCTGTGAAGTATTAGATCTTTGTCTGATTCTCTCAAAATTGAATATCAAACAACGATACATTCTATCCGATTATTATGTAAAATTCTGGGTCAGTTACTTGAACCGTTCTCGAGTTATAGCATTAAAAAAATTGGAAAATGCGTATTTCTGTAAAATTGTAACTATTTCATTAGTTTTGCCCAAATTCAGTATCAAACATTGACACTCTGTTTAAGTTTTACACAAAATTTAGGATTGTTTACTAAAACTGTTCTCAAGTTATAGCATTTTCAAAAAAAATACGAAAATGCGAATTTCTATAAAATCTGAACTACTTCATCGATTTCGCCCAAATTCAATACCAAAAGTCGCACCACCCCGATAATGTTTTATACCTGGTTTCAGCCCGATAGCTGGAAATTTGTTCGAGTTAGAGTGTTTACAGACATTTTTCAAAATGTTAAAAACGCCATAAAATCGAAATGCTTCAATCGTATTTATGAAATTTATACCAAAGAGACACTTGCCTGTCCTGTATGCGGTACAAAATTTTGAGATGATTCCGTTGAATAGTTCCCCAGTTATGACAATATGAATTTGACACAATATGACGCACACGCACACGCACACACACACATACGTATATACATCTGGACACTTTTTCTAAACCACTTTTCTCGACGTTTTAGACCATTCTCAGTATGCTGACATGAAAATCTCAACAAAAAGAAATTTCACGTAAACAAAGCTGCCTCTACGAGGAAGCAATAAGACATGTAAAAACGACCCAAATAAAAAATAACACGTCGAAATACCACAAAAATTGAACACTTGAAAAAAGTGTTTATTTATTATTAAGATAAACCTGTGCGGTGGTCTGGTGGTCAATGTACTGGCCTCTAGTCCAGAGCGTCGGTAGGTCGCGGGTTCAAATCCCGGTGCCGTAGTTTCATTGAGAAATACGGGCGCGATGAAATTCCAAATGTATACATGAGGCACACACAGGTATCTGTATCTGTGGGTGTATTCAGTTGTAGCCTGTGTTTACATTTTCTCGGTGAAACGTAACATAGCTCTGATACCGTCGGGCGAACTAGAAACCGGGTATATCAGCATAGGTTTTTCGCAGTTTTCCTATGCTCATGGCAGAAAATACTATGGTGAATGCGATATAGCGAAGCAAGACGGATGCGGCCGCATGGGGTCTTGTCATCATTCCTGGTCAGTATACCACGTATACTGACCAGGAATCGCCTCTACGTGGCTTGACCACGTAGAAGTTGCGGGGGAATAGGGGGTCACTGAAAGAAACCCCGAAACACCCAGTAACCACGATAATGGAGAATTAAGTCGCAAAAATTAGTTGTGAAAAATAGGGCCCGCGCAGAAAACAACTACCTCGGAAAGAGTCTGCCGAATCTCGGAAAGAGTCTTTCATATCTTGGAAAGAGTCTTTCATATCTTGGAAAGAGTCTTTCATATCTTGGAAAGAGTCTCAGAAAAAGTAACGAATATGATCCGGAGCAGTACTTTTTCTCAGACTATGACCAAAACTCTAAAGTCTTAGTAATAGTTTGAGAAAAAGTACTGCTCCGGATCATATCCGTTACTCTTTCTAAGACTCTTTCCAGGATATAAGAGACTCTTTCTGAGATTCGGCAGACTCTTTCCAAGATTTGAACGACACTTTCCACAACTCTTATGAAGACTTCTTCCAAAACTACCCTTTTACGCGCGGGGGGTTACAATGGGCCATAGGCCAAGCTACAGTGGGGGCTAAGAAGCTGGACTGCAACCCAAAAATATACCATACCATACCATACCATATTATTAAGATTATTTTTTTAAGGAACGAGAATTATACGTTCTGCATTTAAATATAAAATTAGTAGAAGAAAAGATGCCCTATTTATATGAATTATTCTGTTAAAAGCTAAATTAGTATTAGGACAGTAACGTATAGAAAGGAAACCTCTGATAATTTGAATTATTAAACATAAACATAATAATGAAACAAAATTTCATCAAATTGAAATATTCACTGAATTTGGTAAAATAAACAATTGAATTATTAATCATTTTTATAGTTTCTTTGTTTTATTACAGATTTATTCATAAAAAATATAATTGACGACAGGGTATTTTAAGTTTATAACAAATATTTATGATACAAATTATTGAATAAAATGAATACTTTAGAATAAATATTGTATTATTATTCAAATAAATAGCGTACATTTTGTAAAGATTTAAAATTTTAGAAAAATTTAGAATTGTAAGAAAATAATTCATCATTGGATAGCCTTGTAATATATTGTTACGACCGAGCAAATAAGAAAGGCCACGATTTAGAAAAGAATAACAGGGCGGAACTTTATTTGTAATTCCAACTTTATTTGATCAATTCCAATGCCGTTTTCACTTGCAATTCCATAAATAAGCATGTTACAAGTACCGATTCCGTTACAATATATAAAAATAATATTAATCCCGAAATTTTAATAAGAAATTAAATGTATGTACCGTTACTCAATCCACAGTGATACGCGTCGAATCACGGATGTAAATTATGGTAATTCGGTTGGGAGATTTGAATCTCCCGACAGCAGCGACAAAGGAAAATGAGATCTTGGGATTGCGCAATAAGAAAGCAGTACTAAATGAAAAGAAAGTGATTTTTTATGTCATTTTTTAAGCCAAAGAACAAGAACGTGTAATAACAATTACGACTCGTACCGAATAAATACCGTTTGGTAACTTAAAAGACTCCGTATCATTCTTTATTCGTTTTCTCTCGATTTCCAGTTGGAACATAAATATTAACCCCCAATAAACACAATGAGTGAAAAATTTGAGACAAGTACATTTACATGAGTGGTACCCCATACGTGCAAAAAGTTCTGGAATAAATTTAAAACATCCGCAGCATGCTCGAACAAGTAGACAAAATTACACTTATGTTAGTAAAGTTTTATGTATATATATTAGGGTGGTCCTTAAACGGGGTATTTTCGAATTTCTATCGTGCTGCCCTCCAGATCGGTTCAAAACAAATAAAAAAACAATCTTCAATTTTTTTCAGATTTTATATCCCACATTTAACCATCCCCCACGGGGGTCAAGCTTTCCATTTAAAATACGTGGAGTTTTTTGGTCTTCACAGTCAATATTTTATTGCGAAAAATCTGAAATTCACACCAATTATGCTATCAACATATTATTACGAGGAAAAATCACCAACCCCCTACCCCCATATTTTGTAATAGATTTTCGCTTCTGAAAAAAACGAGAGTTGAAGTTTTTCAATGGGTTTATAGGTTTTAAGCAATCAATATTTTATTGCGGGACTATCCATCGATTGAATAATCTGAAATTCACACCAATTACGCTATGAACATATTACTATACGAGAAAAAATCACCAACCCTCTACTCTCATATTTTGGAATAGATTTTCGCTTCTGAACAAGACGAGAGTTGAAGTTTTTCAATGGGTTTATCGGTTTTAAGCAATCAATATTTTATTATGGGTCTATTTGTTGGTTATAAAGTTTCAAATATGCACAAATATTTCTATACATATACTACCATACGGGAAAAAATAACAACCCCTATTCTCGCTGAATTATCGCTTTTGAAAAGAATGAGGGTTGAAGTTTCCTATTTTCAATACGTGGAGTTTAACGGTTTGTGCGGTCAAAATTTCAATGGGGGCCATACGTTGGTCGAAAAGGTTGGAATTTACACAAATTACTCTATAAACGGGATACGGGGAAAAATCAACAACAACCTCACCACCAAGTTCAATTATTAATACCGATCATCGTTTTTGGGTATCTTGTTATTTCTTCTAATTCGTCATCATTAGACAAAGACCTGTTTCCTAATGATAAAGTAAACTTGGGAGAGGGGAGGGTTGACAATTTCAGGCCAAAAAGATATATGGATTTTGCAGTATAAAATAATTGTAAAAAATCTCATGTGATCTATTCTTCATAACAGAGTTCTGTAAAGAAAATCTTAGGTCCGAATATACAAAATCGTTGAGGAGATGAAATTTTTATGTTACTTATCCTATATTTTTATTTTGAAAAATGCAATTTCGATAATTTCGCGTTACAAATTTTGATAAACGTATTACAAATTATTAAGGAGATTCTTTTTTTTTGCGTAATGCGGCAAAAAAAAGAGAACACTCATACTTACTCAAATTTTATTTGAAAGTAAGCAAGTAATTTAGAAATCGATAATAAGATGAATTAAATATTTTTGTGAATATTTTCGCGTTTTCGTCGCTTACTTGACTTCGCAGTCTGTAACATAGGATTGGCTGTCGGCAAACCCGCGCCGCCATATTTTGAGCGGCTCATCTAACACCCACTTTGGCGCTCGCACGTCCTTAAAAATACTAAATGTTGATAAACCGCTTTTTAATGCTGTTGAGGGAGATTCTGTAAAAAATCACATTCTTTTCAAAAGAGATGTTTAATTAAAAAAAAATAATATTTTTGGTAATTAATAATAATAATAATATTAATTAATAATTAATAAACAAAATTTATCAGGGGTTGGTGATTTTCTCCCGTATGATAGTATATTTATAGAGGTATTTGTACATATTTCAAAATTTTTAACCAACAAATAGTCCCATAATAAAATATCGATTGCTTAAAACCGATAAACTCATTCAAAAATGTCAACTGTCATTTTTTTCAGGAGCGAAAATCTATTACCAATAATAATATCCCCGATAGAAATTCGAAAATACCCCTTTTAAGGACCACCCTTAAAAGGGGTATTTAATATAATATATATAGGGGCACAATATGTTATAAATTCAACAAAAAAATATGCATAAGGTAAGATTTCAAAAACATCCCTCCATACTTGGCGAGTTTATATAGTAATATGTGCATTCGATTATGAAACAATTTTCGGTTTTTCAAAAACTCGCCAAGTAAAGAGAGATGTTTTTGAAATGATACTTTATGCACATTTTTTTGTTTAATTTATATTTATTATGTTGTGTCCCTATATATTGTGAGGAAATTTCCTTGCGGAAGTACTCACAACCCTCGCTTTTCACCCTCGACATCCATACAGCATTTAATTATAATTTCCAATGGTACCCCACGCAACAAAGATACTGTGACGTCGTGGATGAGTGAGAAGAGGATTTTCGGCAAGGAATAGCCAACTCGGCTACGAAGTGCGGTTTTTGGAGGGACAAAACGCGGTTGACACTTGATGAGAAATAACAAAAGACTTTATTTCTGAACGTACTTACTTTACATTCTAGATCTCGCAGAGTTACTGACTATGGAGGTATCGCGGGAGGTGCTTATATGGGATGAATCGTGGGAAAATGTCAGTGGTGGGGAGGATTTTTGGGACGGAGTCTGGAAACTTCTTATGGGAAAACCGACACAAGTGTGACTGAGTTCCAGGAAAAGCGACTAGTTGATTAGGCGAGGCTAGACTTCCGTTGCTTTGCGGGTGGAACGTAGTCGTGGTCATATGTGAGATTTTGAAGAGTTTCTCCAAGTGCTTAAACGTCTGGCTGGTGAAGTTGAGACCTCTGTCGGTGAGAATTTTCTTTGGTGCGCCGTGAATGTAAATAAAATATTGGACGAGTGCATTTACTGTAGCTTGTGCATCTTGCGTCTTGAGAGGGATCAACGTGATATATTTTGTCAGTTGGACCTGTACTGACATGATGTACTTGTACCCATCTGAAGACTCGGGAATGGGTCCCACGAGGTCCAACGCGATCTTGTCGTTCGGTCGTTCGGGTGTGTCCGTAATCACGGCTTCGGCTTGAGGCCGCACGCGCACCAACTTGATCTTTTGGCAGGTGTCGCATCTTCGGATGTAGTCTTCGATGTCTCGCTGCATATTCGGCCAGGTAGCAACGGCCCTTATCCGGTCGAGAGTCTTGGTTATACCAAAGTGTCAGGTGGCCTTTGTCCCATGATGCTCTTTAATAATGAGTTGACGTTCTTCCTCTGTATCTGGCTCTTGGAGATCCTTGTCGTACAGGTATAATAATGGGCGATCCTCTCTGGTTGACCAGATGAAATTAATCATCAATTTAATCCGGTTTTTTACTCCCGGATGGGCGTGGAGGTAATCACAACCCAGGTAAATTTTCGTGATCTTCTTCACTTTTATTAAGGCTGCTGTGATTCGGTTTAACCAGTCGATTTCGTCCTCAGAGAAATCGATGAAAAGTTGATCCTCGGCGTCGCTTGGGGCGTCCACTATTTTTATGGCGGGAACGTCCTTCGGTGGAACGTCCTCGCTGATTTCGAGGACTACCGGAATGTTTTCGCACAATTCGAACTCGATATATAGCGGTGGATCCTCCGCTGCGAGTTTTTTTTCTTGCTCAGCTGTATTGTCATCGCCGTTGCTGTCGGTGTGTTGAATGGCTTTATTTTTCTGTAATCGTTGTTGACCTCGGGTTGTCACTGCGTAAATGCGTGAAAGGGCGTCTGCGTTGGTGTTGAGAGAGCCTTTTTTGTAAATGGGCTCGTACTCGTATTCTTCTACCTTCATCCGTAGACGCATCAGTCGGCTGTTGGTCGGAGGGTCTGTTGCCTTTAAAATCCAGATCAGAGGTTTGTGATCTGTGACGATCTTAAATTGTTTTCCGTAGAGGTACTGACGGAAATGTTTCGTTGCCCAGGTAATTGCGAGCATTTCCCTTTCGGTGGTGGAGTAGCGCTGCTCGGCTTTATTGAGGATGCGAGAGGCGTAAGCGACGGGCCAATCTTTTCCGATCGGTCCCTGCGATAGCACTGCCCCGATTGCGTGATTGCTAGCGTCGGTAGTCAAGACGAAATCCTTCGTGAAATCCGGATATTGTAGCACAGGCGCGGTCGTTAAAGCGGTACGAAGCAATTGAAATGATTGTTCTTGTTTTTCACTCCATGCCCACGTGATATCCATCTTTAGTAATTTCGTTAGTGGTTTTGCGACCTTACTGAAGTCTTTAATAAATTTTCGATAATAGCCGGCAAGACCGAGAAATTGTTTTATTTGTTTGGGATCACGCGGTGTGGGGAAGTTTTTTACGGCTTCTATTTTATTCGGGTTCGGTTTCACTCCGTCTTCCGAAATTACATGCCCTAGAAATTCCAGTTCTAGTCGAAGGAATTCACATTTGTCTGGGTGTAGTTTCAAGTCCGATTCACGGAAGCGATTGAGAACATCTAACAATATTTTGTTGTGTTCCTCCAACGTGTTACCATAGATGATGATGTCGTCGAGGTACACAAAACACATGTTGCCGATTAGTCCACGAAGTGCGTTGTTCATCATGCGTTGGAAGGTGGCGGGTGCATTCTTTAATCCAGACGGCATCCGGTTGTAGTGGTAGTGGCCCGATGGTGTGGAAAACGCTGTCTTCTTTTTATCGCGTTCGTCCATTGGGATCTGATGAAATCCGGAGGCGAGATCGAACGCGGAAAAGTATTTCGCTCTTCCTAATTGATCCAACATTTCATCGATGCACGGCAATGGGTACGCGTCGTGGGCGGTCTTCTCGTTTAATTTCCTGAAGTCAATGACAATGCGCCACTTTTTCTTTCCGGAAGCATCGGATTTTTTTGGTACGACCCACAAGGGTGAGTTGTATGGAGAGTCGCTTGGTTCGACGAGTTTATTCTCCAGCATTTCGTTGACTTGCTTGTCGATCTCCTCTTTATGTACCGGAGGGTACCTGTATTGCTTTACGTGTATAGGTAGATCGTCGCTGGTGATAATGCGGTGTTTGACCGCTTTTGTACCTGGCAGTGGGTCGCCTGGTAGAGCGAAGACGTCGGGATAGGACGATACGATGTCCCACACCTGTTCCGCTAGCTCGGGTGGCACGTGCTGCAGGCGCACGTTTTCTTTGAGCGTTCGGATTCTGTCTGGCGAATTGTGCTCCTTGATGTGGTGAATCCTTAATGCGTTCGCCGGTGCGTCTTGGCGCGCCTCCGCCGGTGAAGGGGTAGGATCCTCAAAAGGCATCCCACGCACTAGGTCCACGATAAACCGTTTCGGTTCTTCCGAGTCGTTTATTACTGGCACTCGGGCTTCATAGTCCTTGGCTTCGAATACGCAAGGCACTATGGAATCGGAATTTTCTTCGCTTGTAACAGCTGGTCCGTTCGCGATGTTTGTTTGTACGGTGGTAAATTGAACGGATCTTGCCGGGACCGTGATGGTTATTGGTTCGAAATTCAGTCGTTTTTCGTTGAATTGCAGAAAGTTGTCCTTTCCGATACCGATGTAAGTTTGATATTTTTCCATGAGGGGAACGCCAATCAGTCCATCTTCTTCCAAGGGAAAATCATCGGGGACGACGTGAAATATTTGCTTGCGGCCCTCGTATTCTTGCTGTGTGACGAACAACGATTTGTGTAAATCGTTGCCCATCCTAAATTCGGTACTGACGTTTTTGTCGACGAGGGACGTACCTTTGAGGCTGCCTAATTTTATGAGGCTGATGGCGGCTCCGGTATCTAATAGAAATCTTCCCAGTCCTCGTATATCCCGCATGGAGAGCCTAACGACTCGTTTTGCGGTTCCAACGACGTTAACTCGAGGGGTTGCCCCGATTCTTCGGTCTCGGCTGACTCCGTCGCAGGTAGGTGGTTTCGCAGAGAGGGGCGAGGTGGAGGCATGTCCCTTCGAAAACCCGACTGCTGCCTGGAGAGGCTACCACGGTTCTCTGAGTCTCGTACCTTGGTGCGACAATCTCAGTCGATATGTCCGATACGCTTGAAATAATTGCAGGACATTTGAGGCCGCTGTGTTCCGGAAGGTTGCACCGGTGCCGGTCTCGGAGTTGGAGGCATCTGGCGACGTGGAGCGTTGGCAGAATTCCTGTCGGCGATGTTAAGGTTGCGTGTCATCATTTCGCAGGCGTAGTCGTAGGCTTCCGCGGCTTGAGCCTTGGCGATGGCTGCTCGGATGTTGTCCGGTCGTTGTGCGCGCACTTCGGTGGAAATTTCTTTTCGAAGGCCCAACAAATATTGCTCAAGGCCTTGCTCTCTCTCGTACTCGATTATCATTTTCCGCTTACTTTCGTTAGGGGTCGAGTTAGAGAGGACGGCTAGCACTTGATTTTGCACTTCGAGAAATCTATTAGTGAACTTAGAAACGGTTTCGTTCCTTCCCTGGAACATGCGCGAGCGTTTGTCACGGAAGACGCTAACTGACTGTAAATTACCGAACAAAATACGGAGTCCTTCGTACAATCGTTCGTAGGTGTCGACTTCGTATTCTTGTAGCTCGCGTGCCGCATCACCCACTATTCTTTTCGCGATTATCAAACGACGCAGATAGTCCTGTCGCGTCACTTGTTGTCGGACGTCTTCGATTGACGCTATAAAAGCTTCTACACCGATATTTTTACCATCGAATTCTTTTATGAGTTCCATAGCCTCTCTTGGCGCGATTTCTTCGAATTGTTCTTCCGATATAACACTAGCCGGTCGCGAAAATTGTTCCTGTTCACGCGGGGCCGCATCTCTATCACTTTGTCGGTCGAACACTTTGTTTATCACGCTTTTTAGTGACTCGTTTACGTTGGAGTAATGACGGACGGTTCACGGTACTGAGTAAATGAATTTTTACTCACTATTTTATTCTGATGATCCAGCGTTGATTGTTGTGGTCTTTGTAGATTCTCTGGTGTTGTCTCGTCGTTCCAATGCTTCTAACACTTAGAGTTGGCGTACTCCACACTTAGCACCAATTGTGACGTCGTGGATGAGTGAGAAGAGGATTTTCGGCAAGGAATAGCCAACTCGGCTACGAAGCGCGGTTTTTGGAGGGACAAAACGCGGTTGACACTTGATGAGAAATAACAAAAGACTTTATTTCTGAACGTACTTTACATTCTAGATGTCGCAGAGTTACTGACTATGGAGGTATCGCGGGAGGTGCTTATATGGGATGAATCGTGGGAAAATGTCAGTGGTGGGGAGAATTTTTGGGACGGAGTCTGGAAACTTCTTATGGGAAAACAGACACAAGTGTGACTGAGTTCCAGGAAAAGCGACTAGTTGATTAGACGAGGCGTGTATGGGAAGGGAGCGATAAAAAGGGTCGTAAGAAAGGAATTTTGGGCGAATAGTCACGTAGGCGACACAAGTGGCCGGATGGAATGCAGCTGTGTCGATAGCTGCATTTTAGGAAACGGTGGAGATTAGGTATGCGGCGACGGAAGTGATAAAATAAAGTGTGGTCCGGTAGGCTAGAGGTAGGAAGAGTCGGTGGGAAAGAAAAAAGGTAGGCAAAGGACAGGGGCTCGTTACAATACAAAACAATCAAATCCGAAGTTACATTACCGTAAAGATAGCTTAAGGGGGGAGTCAGGTCAAAAATGTAAAAAAATCGATTTTTTCCTGTACAAATATTGATTTCTATGTAATCTATGAGTTAGTAAAGTCATAACCTGGAACTCGCAAAAATGGCCAAGTTCTATAGTACCATTCACATTTTATTTTTTAAAAAGTAAAAGATTATCAGAATATTTTATTTGAATTTGAAATTATTTTATTTATTCATTGTTTTTGTATACGGACATTATGGTCAATTTTTTGTTCACCCGAAATAATTAAGGGTGTTGACAAAAAAAAGATTACCGACTTGAGAATGTACGCGAAAGCGCAATCGCAGTTTGTTGTTATATACTGCCGCGAAAAGTGACTTCTGCGACACTCGAGTACATAAACTCGAATTGACGTTTATATTTTTCGTTCATATTATGTTATTGACTTAGTACTATTGGCCAATTAATGTTTTTTTTCAATCAATAGTGCTTAAAACAGAATCAATAATGATCGGAAGTGATCAGTTATGTATTATTTGTTATGAAGTGGTGATTTAATGTTTGAGCAGCACATTTGTGAATGTATCAAAACCGGTCAATAATTTTGTCAATAAAAATAATCATCCCAGTGGCCATTGAGGTTTTTTTTCAATTAATAGTGTTTAAAACAGAATCAACAATTATCAAAAGTGATCAGAAATGTATTATTTGTTATGAAGTGGTGATTTAATGTTTGTACTGCACATTTGTAAATGTATCGAGACTTGTCAGTAATGTTGACAATAAAAGTGATCATCTCACAATTATTCCCAGGTTTTTAAAAATTATGCATTCATTTACTTATTTATATGTAAAAAAACAACATTTATTGATAAAATAAGTACAAATATTCTGTAATCTGACTTGCAAATAATATTTTTATTTTGTTCATTGAAGGTACTAAGATACCCCAAAGGTGAAAGCAGCACAAAAAAAAATTTTTGAGTGGTAATCTTTAGACGCGATTTGCCGAAACTTGGGTTTAAACTTATTCTGTGCGTGATTCAGACCAAACTAGGGCTGTACGGTTTGGCCGGCCAAGCCTGCTTGACTGGCTAAGCCGGCTAATGAATGATTAATTTAGCCGGCCAAGCCGGCTTAACCGACTAAGCCGGCTAATGAAGCGCAATACAATGTAAATAATACTCGCTCATCGATGTTATACCATATCAAAACGGCGCATAAACTTCAGTGGACCTGTCCATCACCTGCACGAGGAAACGTTTGCGACAGTGAAGACGCAAGGTAAGCATGAGGCTGTTATTTAATTCTCATTATTATTCGATTGTATAACGCGATAACAATGTGCGACAAACAGGGGACAATAATGTTCAAAATTTTAATTCCTGCAAATAATTATTAAACCTGTATTACAGTGATGCCTCGGGGCAATCGCGTTCACCACGCAGCTAACACTGTTCGTCCCATACACTGCCCAGTAATTCGCGCAAGGAATATACACCCACAGCAAGTGCCGGTCCAAAGCGGAAATCGGGTGGTAATCAGGCCAGTACTCGGCTTGACTCTTCGAATTGGACCCATAATTTTGTGTGATTGACAAGCACTCATTTTTTTTTTAACATTATGACTTAATTGTCCACGTCTCCTTCTATGTTTGTCGACGTTTTTTCGAATAATAAAATGGAAAAAATAGAAAATGTCGAAAAAATTAAAGGAGACGCAGGCCCATTTCGGCTCAAATCTTAACAATATTTACTTCTGATGAAAGATTTCTCAGAATTTGTTTAGATATAAAAAGTGAACATCGATACTCTTATTTTAAGGGGGAAACTTACGGCATAATTGTGAATTTCTGGTAAAAAAAACTATATAACGTATCGATGCGCAATTTGGCATGGTGTTTTATTTGTGTTTATGTACACCAAAATCAAATTTTGACCAATTTCGCCAAAACATACGTCTCCTCGCGAAACATATCGCTTTATCAAGCGATAGCAGGATGTTTGCTGAGCATGCTGACCAAATTTGAAGGCAATCGGTCCATTACATTTTCAAAAATCTTGACCGCTGACGATTTTGCACTATCGGGCGACAAGGGCGGGGGGGGGGGGGGGAAAGGCGTATGTTTCGGTGAAATTGATCCAAATTTTTTTGTTGTATACACAAAATACAAATAAAACACCATTCCAAATTTCGTATCGATTCGTTGTATACATTTTTTTTCCCAGAAAATCACAAAAATGCCGTAAATTTCACCGGAAAAAAACATTGCCCTTTAAGGGATTATCTCAGTGTGACGCCCCGAAAAATAGCCGTTTTTCGCGATCTTTTTTTTAATGGTTTGAATAAGCTAATCGATTTGATTTTTTTTGCAACTTAAAGCACTGATGGAGAACACGAAATAATTTTTTTCGAACGGATTTATTTATTGTTAATGTCGCTATTAATTATTGTAAAGACTGGTGAAAAAAAAGGACCAAAACGGTGGCCAGGTTAGGGGTCACGATTACAATGCGAAACAAAAATTTCAAAGTGATTATTAATCTGTAGGAAAGCCTCTAAGTCGCTATGGAGGTTTTTTTTATTTTTATGAAAATTGACAAAATGGCAGCGGTTTGAAAAAAGTGTCAAATTTCGACTGTTTTTTCGACGTTTCTTCATAAAAAAAATAGGAAGTTCTCAAAAAAAGAAAAAAAGCTTCCATAGCGTCCTAAAGAATGTAGCAAAGAATATTGTGTCCAAATTTTAAAGGAATATCTTTACAACTCTTCCTCTGAGAGTGGCCACCGTTTTGAAAAACACCATTCCGAGAAAAACGCGTTTAAAGTTTGGCGTTTGTCTGGTAGACACTGCGACCCTTTTCTCTAAGAAAGGTTGCAGCGACCGAAATAATTCGAATATCGACTTGAAGCTTGCAGAGAATGTGTATAACACTGTATTCTGTCCGAAAATGCATTAAAAAAATCGATTTTAAAAAAATGTCACACTGAGATGATCCCTTAATAAATCAATACATAAAAAAAAAAATCGAAAAAACATAACTTTCGTTTCTCTGCTGTGTGAAACGCGAAATATAATCGCCAATCATCCTCGTTCCTCCAAGTAGCATTACTAATTTTGCATTGTATATTTTCATTTATTATTTTAGAAATCAGAAGAAATAACGAAGCGCATCGCAGCGTGCATTGCCATCGATATGTTGCCACTATCATTCGTTGAAGGCGAAGGATTTAAAATGCTTCTGGCGTATCTTGCTCCGCAATATACAATGCCAAGCAGAACAGAAAGACACGGCTGCAAGACCTTCAAAAGGCAACGAGAAAGAGCATCATGGAAAACGCTCAAAGCTATGAAGCGGTAGCATTAACGACGGATGCGCGAACAACGTCGTCATTTGTCACCGTGACTCTACACGCGATTTCGCCGTCTTGGGAAATTGCGAACCATACGTTGGATTCGTTGAATATGACGGAACAACACACCGCTGATAACCTAAGGGACCACCTGGGTCGAGTAATCGCAGACTGGAAACTCGAGAAGAAGGTTGTCGCGATTTCACACGACAATGCGAGCAACATTTTGGCAGCAGTTCGATCTTTTACGCTCCTTGGAGATAGCGTCCGATGTTTCTCGCACTCTCTCCAGCTGGCCATCAATAAAGGTCTTGATCAACGAATAATTCAGCAAATCGTGAAAATTTCGAGCGCAATCGTCACCCACTTCAAGCACTTCAATGTAGGTACGGGCGGCTTGAAAGTGTACCAGCGTCACTATCAGCTCCCTGAACACGCCCTTATACAGCGTTGTTCAACTCGATGGAACTCGACCTTTTTCATGGCCGAGCGGCTTATCGAGCAATGCCGTGCTGTTTACGCCGTTCTTCAAGATCAAAAATACACTTCAAAAGCCGTGGCGGAGAAATTTTCAATGTTAGAGACGGACTGGAATCTGCTAAAAGATGTTGTTGACGTATTGCGATCGTTCGAAGTGGCGACGAGAGTAATGTCCACAGAAGCGTATCCAACCCTGTCCATGGTTCGACCGTTGGTACGAAGGTTCATGGAGAAATTCATTAAAGAGAAGGAAACCGACAGCGACCATATCACGGAGATGAAAGAAGTGATGCGGTGAGAACTTCGTTCTCGATTGCTTGAATCGAGCATCGTCACACCTACCTCGTTGGCTTGCGTTCTCGATATCAGGTAATTAAAAAATGATTGACGTACATTGTAAAAAATATAAACAAATCTCATTTTCATAAAAAAAAAAATTTTTTGTCATCAATTTGTTAATAACATTTTGGAATTATTATTATGCAAAATCAATCATTTCAGTACATTGAGTATGCACACTTTTTCAAATTTTTACCGTCTCGAGAAGTGTTCGAAATTTTTTCTGAATCTCGCGTTTGACGTGACTGTATCGCCTGTAAATTATATTTTCATACTAAAAAAATATTTTATTGAAACTATTCGAAAAAATACGTCATCGGATCCAGTATTTTTTATTACTCATCGAAGATTTTAAGAGATTAACATATATGAAGTTCATTCAAGACTTCAAGTCTTAAAATTAAAAATATCTTGCCGGATTCTGTGTAGGTATGAAAACGCGCCGGGTGAAAACAGTGCGTTCAAAGAGTTGGTGATGGAGCATCTTCTCCACATGATCCGAGACGACCACGACGCAGCGCAGCCTCCTCCAAAAAAAGATAAACGGGGAAAGGAACTCCACTGCCTATTCGACGACGAAGAGGTGCTGTCGCAGAGTTTGTCGGAGGCCTCCAGCTCGCAAAATTCTCAGCAGACTGAAGAGCTCAATGAGTACATGGAGGAAAATTGTATTGCTCGAAGCGATGATCCACTGCATTGGTGGAAATCATGGCAACGAAAGTATCCAACACTGTCGAAAGTGACGCGAAAATATCTGGCGATTCCGGCTGCGTCGGTCCCCTCCGAACGTGTTTTTTCGACAGCTGGCAATATAATTAGCGCGAAACGGAATTGCCTCTCGCCGGAAAATGCGAATATGCTGATATTCCTTTTCCAGAACCGAGATCTCGTTCGAAATATTTTGGCGGTGTGGGACTAATAACGAAATGTACGCGCGTTCCGAGTCTATTGTTCAATCCGCGCAATCCGTTCAATTATTATATGTCGTGATCTGGCGAGTTTTCTTTGCGAGACTGTTTGATAAGAAAAAATGAGAATAAAAAAAACCAATTTCGTGTTGAAAGTTTGTGAAATGGAAACACTCTGATTTATTATTGAAAAGAAAATTTTGTTTGCAGGCCATTTATTCTCATGTATTAGACTGCGTGAATGTGATTTCTTTTGAAGAACCAACATGCGTCATAGTATTTTTTGTTTGTAGCTTAGTCGACCTTGCCGCGGCTAATTTTTGGCCGAATTGGCTGCGGCTAATTTTTAGCTGATTTAGCTGCGGTTAATTTTTGGCCGATTTAGTCGCGACTAATTTTTGGCCGATTTAGCCGCGGCTAATTTTTGGCCGGCTTAGCCGCGGCTGATTTTTGGCCAAACTGCTAGGCAGTTTGGTATAGTTGAGGTCTCATTTTATTCTTCATGAAAAGATAGAAAAGGTAAAGGTAATATTTTTTAAGTGACATAATTATTACTAAATAAGTTTTATACTATTTTCTAAATCAGTGATTAACTTTGCTTTCAGAATGAAAAAAAAATAGTTTGCTCCGTGTTACGTCCAGACGAACTCACTGAGAGTTCGTACTTTCGGAAACGTAACGGCGATTTCACTTTTGAGTCAAGGCGTTGGCCCGAAAGATTTGACTCTCGATATTGACTCGGTATCAAATTGCTGAACGCTAATTAAAAAATGTAAAATAGACGCTTCACCGTATACCCCTCTTGTTGAGAATTGGAAGGAGAAATCTTTAAGGGTTCTGTATATTCATTGGTTGTCTTTCGCATTAATGTTATTTGCCTTGATTGGCTTTAAGGGTTGGCGTCTCCGGCAGGCAGGTAAGACGCGTCTCGATGCAATCGAGACGCATCGGCGTCGCATCCAGCAAAAAAAAACCTAACGGTCAGCTTGCAATAAAAAAAATCCGCGCACCAGACTACCAACGGGGTTTTCCGACCATAAACCGTCGGTACTTCGCGTTTTACCATTAAATATACTAATGATTGGAAAATCTCCAAAAAACCTTTGAACATCTGCGACAATGAACGTTAATGATTTTTTAATGTGTTTATATTACGTGTATGTGTTTCTGTATAAGTGTGAATGTATGTCTTAATTTTTGGTAGCTATCGATGATTTAGTACAGACAAATCTGCGACATAAGAGAGGTTGGGCATCAGGTACCGCAAATCTAAAGGATCGACTTTAATCGATCTCTCCTTGCAACAAATTCTCCACTGCTGGATAGAGCGAGAATGTGGTGAAAAGCCCTAAGAGACACGACTAGCTCAGGCTCCACGACCTGATATGATAGAGGGGCTCGGCGAACAAAGAGTCAGAGACAACAACGCAAAGCTTTGGGAATCATGGCTGTTTATTAGCATATTCCCGGGATGCACTCGATTTTGACAAGCGAGGTGCACGATGGGTCGTTTCAGTTTGGGTGGTATAAGTTAGGAGTTAGATGGCGACTCGGTATAAAAATAAAATAAAATAGAACGAAAATAAAATAAAATAGAACGAAAATAAAATAAAACATCCCAAACATTGCAGTTACACATAAGAAAATAAAATAGAATAACATAAATAAGCATAATATAAGATAGCAACACACCGACACTGATGGTTGTGCGGTCGGTGTGCGGCTTCGACAGTCCTCCGAGTTAATGAACATTTCGTACTGCCAACACTTGGATGGGTGACCGCTTAGAGGTGCATCGACTGGCACATCAACAAGTGAGCGGAAGGAGTTTTTTCTGAGCCTCAGGTGTTTACACTTAAGTAACGTTGTTACTTTCGTGTATACACCGAAGAATCAGAGAAATATAGTGCCGTCTGTACAGGCACGGGATTTCCTGTACGGAAGTCCTCATAACCGGCGTTCTCGACGGAATGAAACCGTCGTTTGTCACGAACATTAAGATCATCCCCGCCTGTCGGCAGAAAGCCGACTTATTTGCGGGTCGAATGCAGAAAGCGGTCATTCTGGGTTCGCTTCCTCCATCCACCGTTGAGACAGGGCCCTGATATGGTCCATAGCAATTGGGGGCTCCATGTCAAAATAACTTCGACAATATATTTTTAACGAAAAGAACTTCGACAAAAATAACTTCACGACAAAAGAACTTTGATAAAAATAACTCGGTAAAAAATATAATTAAAATTGAAATCATAAACACAACTAAACTATTACAATAAAACAATCATAAATTTAACAAAAAAATTAATGACATTCAAATTAAAAGAAAATTAATATCACATTTCACTAACCATCGAATTCCTGCAATCACAGAGATATTCGAGTATCGCATATCTAGCTCGTTCGTTCGCTCGCTCGCTTAGTACAGCTTTCACTTGGTCACGATATATCATAACAATAACAGTACACACGAACGACTATCACGGAAATAGGTTTAGACGTTCGAGATCAGTATTCGCATCACCAGCAGAACAGTACAGTACACGCTGTGACTTCCAGTCCAAAAACCCAAAAATTAGAACCAGATGTAAAAAATGCCATTAAAATTCACAAAGAGCCAGAAAGGCAAACCGCAACTTGCGCTCAACGGCTACATATACACAAAGTGCGTCGAATCAAATTCCAAAGTCATCTGGCGATGTGTACAATACAAAAACGACCAGTGCCTAGGCAGAGCACATACTTCATCAGCAACACATAACAGTAAGTAGCAACAACGTGACAAACACGGTTCCATAAAATAAATACACGAAGTACAATAATGTACAGTAAATTTGATAGAATAACTTGTTGCACAATATACACATCTCTCTTCACGTAACACTTTTACGTATTTCGTATTTCACGTATTTCACGTACTACGATAAAAGTAAAGTACAATAAAGTACAGAAAATTACAACATATTATTATACAGGGCGTCTCATTTTAAGGTAGAATTTGTGTGACGTTCGAAAATTGCGTTTTTTATTATGTTAAAATTAAAAATCTGAGAAAATTCGGAAAAATTCATACTTATGCAAAAAAAATAAAAGAATTTTTTTATAAAAAAAAAAAGTTTGCCGGGTATTTTGTTGAACAATTATTTATTTCAGTAATTTGTTAATAACATTTTTAAAATTATTATTGTTCAAAATAATCAGTTTACCGCCTTCTACATGCTTGATTTTTTTCCGATTTTTATCTCATCGAGAACTCTTCGTAATTCTCTCTCAAACTCCCTCGAATTTATGCGATGTCAATCTGTACGCTCATACCACCTTAACCATCCACCAGATTCATCACGAACAATACTACCCTGATCAAATTTCAAGTATAACGAAACTTCTAGAGTCCAAAGGGGGACGTTAAAAAAAAACTACGATCCAATACTCTAAATGGCGGGGTCACGACGGCCGACATATTTTTTTTAAATGGAACTATGACTTTCTTTCTCCCCACAATATTCGGCATGTAAAAACAAACAACTTTTGCAGAAAACTTTTACTGATAAAGCCCATACTCATTATTGTTTGGAAGACACTCACACACGCACGCACACACATACACACACGAGCGCGCGCGCACGCACTCACTTGGGATGCCGAAAACTTTACCTCCTCGTGGTACATCCCGGATAATGTTACAATAGTCAAAAATGGTTTCCCAAAAAATGAATATGGACTTTATTGAAAAAAGTTTTCTGCAACAGTTGTTAGTTTTAACATGCCGAATATTTCGGTGAAAAAAAAATGTCAGTTCCATTAAAAAAAACATGACGGCCATCGAAACTCCGCCATTTTGAATGTTGGATCATATTTTTTTTTCTTTTTAACGCCCCGCTTCGAACCCTACAAGTTTCATTATACTTACAATTTAATCAGGGTAGTATTTTTCGAGATAAATCAGGTGGAAGATTAAAATGGGACACCCTGCATATTCCACAACTGTACACTATAATTTTTTTTTTTTCCCCTTCTCATCTTTACTTGACGCATTATTTCTTAATTATTTTTTCATGTACCAGGCACAGTTATGAAGGAATTGCTTCGTCATCATGCACCGCGTGCAGATCAAGTTAAAGCCCGAAAAGCAGTTGAACGAATGAAGAAACAGGCACGAAGATCTAACGAAACTACGACTTGGATCATCACTGCAGCAGCATCGACAATATCGTCATCAGCAGCGGCGGAACTATCGAATCAATCGAATCTAATTAGAACCGTACAGAGGGTGCGGCAAGAACGCAATCCACAGATTGCGAACCCACCGACACGTGAGCTTCTAGTTTTACCAGACTCCTGCAAACAAACGATAAAAGGACAGCCTTTCTTGCTCCACGATAGCGGAGACAGCTGCTATCTCATTTTCGCGGCAAAAGAAAACCTAACGTTCCTGAGCACGTGCATAGTCTAGCGCGGTGACGGAACATTTATATCTGGGCCCATTATATTCTGTCAGTTATATACGATTCACGGCATGAAAGACGGGAAAATCATAGCGCTAGTATACATTCTAGCACCAGATAAAAAAGCAAAAACATATGCGGATATGTTGTCCACTTTGAAAACTGCCGAAACAAATTTAAATCATCAATATCACATCATTCATAAAGCATTCAAAAAAAGACGCCCAGACGCAGAAATTCAGAGTTACTGTTACGTCCTGGCTATTTTTCTTGTCAATTATTATTATTTATTCTTAATATTATTATATACTAGTAAATCCTTTTGTCCCATCGTTACCTCCAATATGCAATATTCATAAACTGCCTTCTTGCCTTTTCCACATTCCAACCCCGGTTCAATGCTCCCTAAAAATCATCCGATGCCAAATCCTCGGGTGCATTGAACATTCACCTATAATCCCGCTGACTAATTTCCGCTCCCTAATAATCAGCAATTCCTTTCAATTTCCTATAAAATCCATTGACCACACGGGGCACGCACGGTCAGCACCTTTTGGGCCTCCCCACGATCACTAAATTAACCCCCACTTTTCACCCACCCAAGTCTTCTTGGTCAACCTCATTCCCTCAACTAATTAGTCTCATTCAAATCTTCAAACAGTAAACAATTAATAAGTATTTAGTCTGTTTAAGTGCCGCGTATTAAATAAGTGTAAACTGTCACCAACGTGACTAGTTATAAGTTCAAGCGTACCGTTCCAAAACCTCAGTTATATATATTTAATCGTTAATTGTAATTGCGTATTATTATTTCACTTCTTAGTGAAATAAGCTTTATAAATAAACCATATAAATTTAAAGAGATAAAACAAAAATCCAAAAACGTGGAATTTATTCCTTTACGGATATAAAAACCCATCCAAATTAAAATACAAGTAATGTATGTATCGTCTCGATCAATAGCCGTGACATAACATAAAAATTTTCTGGTGCTAAGTGTGGGGTATCCGAGTTTTTGGAGTTTTATCTTTATTAATATACAACCGATAAAATCAATTTTTCATCGGACACCTATCGATAGTTTCTCACGTTAATTTATACGCGCGGACTACGATTATTCGCGTTTTTGGGTATTTTCACAACCGGTGAAACATATCCGATTTTTCGCGACTTTATTCAGCAGTGATAAAGTGTCGTGCACCAGCTGACCAGCGTTCATCGGCATCAAAGGCAGTGCAAACACCTTCCAGCCAACGACCTGCGGAGTCAGCAGATTCCATCGTAGGCCGGGACACTCACTGCACTCGTCGGAGCTCGTGCCGTGTATCGTACACCTTATCGCAAACATGATACTGTGGATCATCGTCGCCGTCATCGTAACCAGCTCTACGTGAGTACCTTTATATTTCCTTTATATCTATTTACCTCTTGCACTTTTATTGCATTCTCTCATTTTTATTTCTTTTTGAATCTTTAAAAAAAAAAAAAAAAAAGAAAAAAAAAATCAATTTAACATTATTTCACTAAATTTTATATTTCTCTTTTATTCACTTTTTCCTCTTAGTTATAATTAGATATAATATATTTATTCGTTATATTTGATTAATTCCCCTTGTTTACCTTACCCCAAATTTAAAATTCGTGAGACTGGGCCCGCGAGCTCACAGCTCCCGTTAATAAAAATCGAAAACCCACTGTTGCATTCCGAAATAAGGTGGCACTTTAGGATTGCACAGTTTAATACAAAAGGCAGGAGGCAAGGCTATCACCAACCACTGTCCAACATAACTAAATCTCGTAGGACTGGGCCCGCGAGCTCATATCCTTCGTCAATAAGAATCGAAATCCACCTGCATATCCAAATAAGTTTGTAGCAACTTACGCGGATTGCATGGTATAAATTAAAATTACAACATTTAAACTCAAAGCTTAAAAATTCGCGATCATTCCCCATTAAATTTTCTTACGTGTAAAACCTACATTTTTAATCCGCCGCTTATGGACCTCGTCAATTACCCCCTAAAGGCTAAGTCCCGAGCCCCGAAAATCAACGGAAAAAAAAAACTACGAAATTATTTTAAGTCCCTACGCCGTCAAGTTCGGGAAGAATTGAGTGTACCCGAAACGGCGAAATTCAAAATCTAGTTTGAACCAGACGTACAAATAGAAAAAGACCCTTTAGTAATAATTGATTATTCTACAGGAATAGAACATTATTACAACCCTCTAGACGGAAGGCTTATCTACTCCGTAGAATCCGAGCTCGACTCGCTTCCCCTCATTACCATCTCCTAAACCTAAATTTCAATTGAAAAATTAAGATTAAGGTTGAAACGAAAATAAAAACAATAATTGGAAACAATCTTAATTCAGGAATTAAGATTTAAAAATAAAAAATAAAAAAATAAAATTTAGAAAACTTTAATTTAAAATTGAAGTTTAAAATACAAATTAAGATTGATAATCTTAATGAAATATTAAGATTTAATAATAAAACAAATCTTAATTAAAACTAGATGTTAATTTTTCTTAATTTTGAATTCTTAATTCAAATTAAGATTTAAAAAATAAAAGTTTAGAAAACTTTTATTAAAAATTAAAAGTTTAAAACCAAAAGTTAAGGTTGGAAACCTTAACTGAAAATTAAAGTTTAAAACTAAATATTAAAATAGAGAATCTTAATCGATTATTAAGATTTAAAAATTAAGACTAAAAAATTCTTTCTTAATTTTGAATTCTTAATTCAAATTAAGATTGAAAAATAAGATTTAAAAACTTTTATTAAAAATTAAAAGTTTAAAACTAAAAGTTAAGGTTGGAAACCTTAACTGAAAATTAAAGTTTAAAACAGAAAATTAAGATTGAGAATCTTAATTGAATATTGAGATTTAAAATTGGGAGAAAAATCTTATCTAAAATTTAATAAAAAAGAAAAAAAAGAGGAAAAACTCTTTTCTTAATTTTGAATTGAGAAATTAGAATAATAAATAAAAAATATATTACATATATTTTTATTATAATTTAGAATAAAAGTAGAGGTTTATTCGGTTTAATAACTATCGCGAATACCAGTGCGCTCAACGAACGTTCACACACCTCAAGAGTCCGTTCGAAGGTAGTGCATTCTGCTGAGTGCGCAGTTATATATCCGCGTTGTTACGGATCGGATTCGGTGTGTTGATCTCTTGTCGAACAAGTCACCGACATATCATCCGACTCCTCGCACGACACCGGCTGTGCACGGAGTAAACGTAATTAGGAAATTAAAACAAAGTTTTTAAATTAAAGTATAAATAAAATTTTAGAAATAAAAATAAAAATTCTCGTTCTCTTATCCTTACCTATTTCGTTCTTGTATCTTATACGTACTATTAGGCTCTCACAGCCCAGTGCTAGTACTTAGGCTACCATACCGGCTAGTACTCTCGTTGTGAGCCCCGAACGTAGTATAAGCTTCGCAAAAATCTTAAGACTTAGGAAAGCTAGTTGACGGCGCAGGCAACCCTTACCGGCCAAAAACTGCAAACCATAGTCTCCCGATTAGAACGTCCCTTTTCACTATTCTTCTTTTCGAGTGTATGCACATTTTTCCGTAGGCCCTTGCAGTCCAGTACTAGTACTCAGGCTACCATACCGGCTAGTTACTCTCACTGTAAGCCCCGAGGGCAATATGCTCACCATACAAATCTTGAGACTTCGGTAAATTAGTTAGCGGCGCAGGCAACCCTTACCGGCCAATAACTACAAACCGAGGCCTCGTGATTTCGAAAATCCATCCCTCATATCGTTTGTTGAGAGCGTATTTTCTACGGGCTCCTTCGAGACAGTTGCTGGTACTTAGGTTACCATACCGGCCAGTAACCGCCACCATAGGCCCCCGTGAAATACAAATTTCAAAAAAAAAAAAAAAAAAAATCGAAAACTAAGGTGAAATAATCACCATCTAATCTTTCGAATTTTAAACGATCCCATCGCCTTTCCTAACTATTCTGTTCTTTTCCTAAAATTTCCTCATTTTATACTTCTTATTAAATAAAAATACTTAGAAATCATAATAATAATAATAAAATAAAAATAAAAGTACATCGCGCTTCCTTTAAAAAAAAAAAAAACTAAAACAACGCGTAAATCAAAACTAATAAAAGTTTTATTCCCTCCGTTCCTTGTCCATTTCGAATGAATAACACCAATCATCCTATGACCTCTGATGCGAGTGTTGGGCGCATTTCAAAATCTTCCTAATATATATATATATATATATATATACAATTTTCTTCCGCCCCTACTCCATCCATTAATTTCCACTTTCACACTGATCTAAGGCTTATCTAGAACCATACATCTAAATTTTTAAGTGCGAGTTTGATTTTCGCGAGCACTA
The DNA here is from genome assembly GCA_964016905.1 of Perithous albicinctus. Taxonomy (NCBI): domain Eukaryota; kingdom Metazoa; phylum Arthropoda; class Insecta; order Hymenoptera; family Ichneumonidae; genus Perithous; species Perithous albicinctus. The sequence goes on along the minus strand of OZ024688.1, from coordinate 22,323,614 downwards.
TTTTGATGCTGTTCTATCAGGACGTGATTAATTTTTATATAAGAATAGCTTCCACTAGTAAAAAAAAAAGGTGTTATTGTTTGGTCATTGATGAGGAATATTATACAATCCCGTTTAGGTGCTCAACTCAGTTGTTGGCCTCAACCATGTGCTCGACCACAGGTCGTTCACTTATTGAGGGGGGAGGGGGAGCTCAGCTGAGTTCTCGCCTGCTAAAAAGCAACTTAGCATTGTACGATTAACAATTTATAGCTTTTAAATAAAACTAATATCTAGAACTAGAATATGACTTAATCTCACTCGATTGGTCTCAATAGTATTAACAAATTGAAAAAATGTTGATGTTTAAGATTTCATCTTATGTATTTTCCTTTTCGTAAACAAAACATCGAATCCAATGTCTTAAATTTCGTAAAATCACTAGAACAAAAAAAAAATAGTAATAATAATAATAATAATAATAATAATAGCAATCCTGTTGAAATTCAATAGTTAAGATATGCGATAAGCTTATTTTAAGACCTGCGAATTTTCATCTAAAATAATAAGAAAACGATAGCTCAAAACTAAGTTCAATGCAACTTACAATCAAGTGTAATACGCACAAACCGTTCTTTCAAAATTTAACTAAATAATTTTCTTTGACAATCTAATTTTGAAAGAAAGTGCGTAATTGACGTTGAAGAAATGTCTCAGTTTTGGAGAATGAATTCCTACGATAGCATGTATTCGAGCTCAGAAACGCGACAACATCAAATGTTTTCCCCAAATTTTTATGGAAAATTTGACCCTCGACAGAAAGACTGCGAAACCATAACTCGACCTCGGGGAACAATTTGGGTCATGAGAGCCTTGAGTTTAATCCCTGAGTTTGACGGAATAAACATGCCTGTAGAAGAATTTATCTTGGATGTTCATCACTCAATGGGATGCCTCCAGCCCACCGAATTCGACAGTTTTCGGAACCAACTATTCGAAAAACTGCAAGGCGATGTGAGACGCAAAATCCATCCGATACGCCATAATTACCGATCGATCACTGCGCTTCTTAGAGATCTTCAGTCGCTTTGTTCGATTCAAAAGATTACGTTGGCCCTGAAGAAACGATTGACAATGGTTACTCAAGGATTTAACGAAACCATTAATCACTACGCATCAAGAGTCCAACAGCTTGCTGGTCTTATCGATCAACATATCGTTAACAATGTACATTGCAGTCAAGCGTTAACCTACTTGTTACGAGTACAAAACTGCTCAGATGCGCTAGAATGCTTTATTGATGGACTGCCGAAACGAATCGCGAGCCATGTCCGGTGCATAAAGCCCATGACAATCGAACACGCAATTTTGTACGCACACGGAGCTGAAGAATTTTTCTCCGCTCGTGATACGGATAACTTAAATGGCTCTCAACACTACATAAAACAACAGAAAGCCACCAAAGTTAATCATATAAACAACTGCATTTCGACTAAAGATTGGCATATATGCAACTGTTCGACAAGTCAGTATGTTGCCAAACCAATATCCGGAAACAACAGTGATATTCCATGCAATCATCAGGAGAATCTACCTGTTGAACCCGATACCGACCTCCCTGTTTTACCAGGGGAGGCGCCAAACTTTCCTTCTGCTTCAGCAGGGGAGGTACCAAATTTTCCTTCTGCTTCAGCAGGGGACGCACAAAATTTCCCTTCTGCTTCAGCAGGGGAGGCACAAAATTTCCCGTTTGCTTCAGCAGGGGAGGCGAAAAAATTCGCTTATTCTTCAGCAGGGGAGGCGTTAAGCCCACCCCCAACAGAAGCCACAACACAAACCTCCATTAATACTGCGAAAACAGAATTCAGGAGACAGAAGTTGACCGGTGGTCCCAACACCAACAGAACTTTTCATTCACCGGAATTCAACGAAACAATTGAAACTATGAGATCAATCTACAATACATCCTTCGATCGCCAAGTCTCTCAAATTATTGACAGCCTAGATATTTCTCGGGATCCATCACCGTCACCCCAGCCTCATTGCTCGTCATCTGATTCTCAGACCGTCGATGAAGAAGACACGCCGTCAGTAAATGCGAAAGTTCAACAATCCTTGGTAGATACGAGCGATCAGCTGACCCGAATTAAAATATTCAGTTCAACGTCGCAACTAGGAAATCTGGACAAAGCCGTTGAACGAAACGACAACTGCGATACGAAATATCAGGAATCGGAACCCGATTCGTTAGTGAGCCGATCGCCATCGAATACGCGCTTTATAAGCACAGTCGATACGACCATATCAGCGGAAGTAAACACTATGACACAACACTACTCTCAATCCGTAACGATGCCAACAAGAGATGAGCAGGTCAACGAATTTATGATACCTGGAGTCATCAGCAATTTGGCAGTAACGCGACCCCATTCTCGCGGCCAAACTCGGAAAAACTGCCACGAGTCCTCTTTCGACGACCGCCGGAAACTTTTAAAAGGCAAGGTCTCAATTGAAGATAACACCGATTGCCAATACGGTAAACGGACGCCAAAGCCTAGCGGAACTATGAAAGGAATAGGCTAGATCTGTTTTTAAAACAGAAAAGGAGACTTTCTTCCAGTCTTATTACTACGACCACCGCATTCTCCTGACTACAATTCTACGAGTAAATGATACTTCCCGCCGTATTACTTTTATAATATTATTAACATTTATTATTAAACATTTTCTCACAAAAAATTTCTATTACCAATACCAACTTCTCGACGAATAATATAATGAAGCTCCTGTATGATATCTCCTTACAGCTATCCTGTTATTATATCTTCATGTTATTTCCTTTTCTCTAAAATCAATCCACAACTGTTCAATTACATACTTTTTCAAATATATAAAATACAGAAAATACACTATAATTAGAATATAATATAAATCTAAGTCAATTTTAACCTATAAGTAATGTAGAATAGTACTAACATGATTAATTTTGGAATATCGAAAACTAGAATAGGAGGCAGCCAGATAATTGATAGTAAGAAACTTTTGTATGTAATTAGATTTGTATAGAACAATAGGTACAAGGCATAATATAAATTTAGTTATTAAGCGTACTATTAAGGAGAACTAAATTTAATCTAGAGCGAATCTTACTTATGTTTTGAAATTTTCTCTTAATCTAAATCAGAGTGGAGAATACTCTGCCATTTATATTTCCAACTGAAATTCATTAGGCAATTAAGACTTTCGATTTCTGCAATGACCATGCAACTACCAAAAATATAAAATATTTTTCTGGTAACTTACATCACGTCATGGGGAAGCGTTGGAATATCTGTTCGTATTATCAAGCCTATTTCAAGACACTACATATATTCTTCATTAATAGATTTGCCTTCAGTGTGGGACCCACCACATACATCCTAATTAATCCCATACGATTCAAACACGTTCGCAATAAATAATTTTTGTTCCGAATTTCCACTCCTGCACCACCACCTCACAACTAGTGCGAAATGGAAAATCTATTGGTCGCAAGACCAAGTATTTAATGGAAACTAAGTCATGTTTTAGGTAATCTACTGAACATTAATCAAGAAAAAATATGGTACTTCGACATGGAGAAATGCATATCTCCACCATGACGTAAGCACAAAAATACCTGGACTGAAAGCTAAAAATAGGTAAAATTAACCCAAACCCTCTCTATTCCCCCAGGTAAGATGGAAACTCTTAAATATTTAGTTGCAAGATTACCTCTGGAATCCCAGGAAATTTCTATGCTTATTGCGATAGTTTCAGGTTGCCTCGTGAAGGAAACGTTCGTCGTCATTCGAAATCTCGTACCGTTTGAACGTGCAATGGCGTCACAAAATCAACCAACCTTCGATCTTCGTAATCACCCGACTACCTTTTCGCCAATCATATGAACTTCTTCACTCATCAAGAAGAGCCACAACCCTCTCGACCTAAATTATTAAAATTGATACACACACACACACACACACACAACAAAATTGATTTCCCCCAACCAAGTAAATAAGCTAATTTAAGTACACTTTACAGGGGCTATTCCCCTTTCGAGCCGTTTCACCATTAGACTTTGCATTAATTTAAAAGAAAAATTGCCAGTACGCGCTTTGCGCTTCTTTTTCTTTGTACCCGTCGAACACTACGCTGTTTCGACGGATTACCAGAAGGGGAGGTGTTACGTCCTGGCTATTTTTCTTGTCAATTATTATTATTTATTCTTAATATTATTATATACTAGTAAATCCTTTTGTCCCATCGTTACCTCCAATATGCAATATTCATAAACTGCCTTCTTGCCTTTTCCACATTCCAACCCCGGTTCAATGCTCCCTAAAAATCATCCGATGCCAAATCCTCGGGTGCATTGAACATTCACCTATAATCCCGCTGACTAATTTCCGCTCCCTAATAATCAGCAATTCCTTTCAATTTCCTATAAAATCCATTGACCACACGGGGCACGCACGGTCAGCACCTTTTGGGCCTCCCCACGATCACTAAATTAACCCCCACTTTTCACCCACCCAAGTCTTCTTGGTCAACCTCATTCCCTCAACTAATTAGTCTCATTCAAATCTTCAAACAGTAAACAATTAATAAGTATTTAGTCCGTTTAAGTGCCGCGTATTAAATAAGTGTAAACTGTCACCAACGTGACTAGTTATAAGTTCAAGCGTACCGTTCCAAAACCTCAGTTATATATATTTAATCGTTAATTGTAATTGCGTATTATTATTTCACTTCTTAGTGAAATAAGCTTTATAAATAAACCATATAAATTTAAAGAGATAAAACAAAAATCCAAAAACGTGGAATTTATTCCTTTACGGATATAAAAACCCATCCAAATTAAAATACAAGTAATGTATGTATCGTCTCGATCAATAGCCGTGACGTAACAGTTACCATTTCCATTTTGGCCAATGCGTCTGAAGGCACATCCAATCGCTCGGACTACAAATGCAATACGGTACAGACGCTGACTTTGCCCTGCATCTAAAAATGCTCATTGCTCTGGCTTACGTACCACCTGAAGATGTTATCAACACGTTCGAATCCCTCGGTAATTCCGTGTACTTTCTCAATCACGGAGAAACGGACACTCTAATCGAATACTTCGAGGAAACCTGGATCGAAAGTCGCCGTCGGCGAGAAACGCACAACGCTCCTGCATTTCCTCTTGATATGTGGAACTGCTATACGACAGTAATTAACGATCTGCCGCGAACAAATAATACAGTGGAGGGATGGCATCGTGCATTTAACGAACGCGTACGAATCGCACACAGGTCGATCGGAAAGTTCATCACAGCTTTAAAAAAAGAACAGGCCACTATCGAAATCGTGATCGAACAAAGGATTGCCTTTGAAAAAAGTCGTTACAGTTCTTGGTCGATGGTCAGGACGGTTATTTATATATCATTCACGAACAATCGATCGTAGTGAATGAAAATTGTGAAGAAATCAGTATAGGCTCGGACGTGGAATTTCTATGGCTCGAAGAAGCTATCCGCCCTAGGAATAGCACAATTGAGGCACAATTCTTCACTCGTCAGGCACGAATACGTTTCATTCGGAAATAAGACATTCCAATTGACTCCAACCACTGACAAAGAAAGTTTTCTTTAATTGATTTCTGAAAATTATTTGAGAAAAACTTTTTTTGTTCCAGACTGATATGAAATGCCTCACATACAATACTGTACTCCGGACGTGTTTATTTATTGTCGATCATTTTACTACCCATTTATTAGTGAATGAAACGCAATTAGAAATCAAAAAAATATTTTTACGGTTCATCTGCAGCAGCAGTCGTACTTTGACAGGGCTACTTCATAACTAGAAAAAAAGGAATCTCTTATTAAATCAATAAAAAATGAAATAAATGTAAGAATATTATTTCCATGCATAAATTGTAAACGTGTCATGCTCATGTCTCATGCGTAGGTTTAGTGTGTTCCGTGTAGTACGCAAAGTTTTACATTACCTGCAATAACGAATAGATATAAATGTTGAGGGGGAAAAAGACGCACAGATGGAATATTTGGATGGGACAATTTTAATATCAACAATGTTACTGGTCAACACTGTCAATTGAGGACGTTAAAATAATAAATATAGAAAATAGAGTACAAGTACATAGCTCATACAAAAATTCACATACTCAGGATCTCAGGAACATTTTCATTTGAAAATCACATGCCAGATGCGAGAAACAAATATAAATTATAATTATCTCTACTATACTATAAAAAAATATCCCTCCGGAAACTGACGCTCTGACGTTTCGAGGGCTGACGCTTTCGGGGGCTGACGCTTCCGGGGGCTGACGCTTTCGGGGGCTAACGTTTTCTAGGGCTGACGCTTTCGGGGGTTGACGCTTTCGAGACTTAAGATTTTCGAGTTTGAGGACTTCCGTTACAAGTGTGATTATTCGCGCTTCAATTTCTAAATAAGACCACAGATAAAAAGAAAATATTGTAATTTAATAATTTAATAAAATAGATATAAATAACTGTTATCAACCTTTGTAGGCTCAGCATTTTTCGCTGCGTCGTATTGCCTCTTAAATTTCGGTTTTCTATTCCATATTACTCCATATTACTCATACTTATGGAATTCCATAAGTACTCATACTTATGGAATTTTTTCGAAACATTATATCTAAAGAAAAATATGCGTACATCTTACCAAGCACATTCCGAGTGGTTACTTAAAATAGAAGATGGTTCCGTAGAGCGAGTATATACTCGCTCTACGGAATATATATTCCAGAATATTGGAAATCAGACGATGTATGTATCGATATTTACGGGACAACGATTGGTTTAGAGGAAAATTTGTCACATAAAGCAATTTTAGCGTGTCATAACGACGATGTTAATCGCTTAAATGAAAAAATACTGAAAAAAATTGAAAGTTCACAACACGTATATTACAGTATCGATACAGCAACACATATAGGAGTAGACCAGACTGATAACGACATTCAATTACAGTACCCTTTTGAATATTTGAATTCCATTATACTATCCGGTTTTCCAAGTTACAAGTTAACACTAAAAACTGGAACAATTGTGATGTTACTAAGAAATCTAAGTATAAAGAACGGATTATGTAACGGAACTCGATTAAAAATTCGTAAGTTATTCAAAAGTAACATTGAAGCCAAAATTATAACAGGTGAGCACGCAGAAGATATCGTATATATTCCAAGAACAAAGCTGCAAACCAGTGAACATGATAAACTTCCATTCATCTTACATCGCCGTCAATTTCCAATAACACTATATTTTGCAATGACTATTAATAAATCGCAAGGACAAACTTTTAATAATATAGGATTATTTATTAACAAACCGTTATTTAGTCATGGACAACTTTACGTGGCATTATCAAGATGTACCTCTCCAGATGGTATTAAAATACAAAACGAACTTGACGATACAAACGAAATTGACAATATCGTATGGAGAGAAATATATACTTAATGTGTGCACAAAGAAAAAATCAAATATGTGTGTGAAAACATGTCTTAAATTCCTCTCCATATTTTATCGTAATATGTATTGTATCGATTTTATCGTAATTAATATTATATCGATTCTATCTGGGTCACATCCTTTAATTCATCCGCCGAGGAATTTATTTCCCAACGACGCATCAAGTGTCACTATTGCGAAAATGATGTTACTAGATCCAGTCTAATACGAGTCTGGAAAGAAGAAAACTTGGTAAATTTATTCAGAACCTTGTATACTGCTACCAACCGAGAGCTAATAACTTTGATGGTATAGGTACGACCGCATTGATAATGAACGAATGCAATCCAGTATCGTGTAAAGTAACCGCCCCAACATCTCGAAGACCACAATAGACCATCGACCACAGTATAACCGAACAAAACTCCCTGGAACTCCGATTATTGTTAAAGTGCAAAATCTTTAAAAAACATATTCTCGATTTTTAAATTAAAAATGCGTACATTATTAAAAAATAACATTAAAGTCGAAATTTTTTCTTTATAATACATTTAAATTTGTTCGTCTACATATTGTACTTATGATTAAGGTAGGTTGGCGCGCGAAGCGCGCAGGGGGGCGGAGCCCCCCTAGTATTTATATATATTATAATATTATAATAAAATGAATGAGGCCGGGAATTATTATAATATTATAGTATTGGTATTGGTAGCTTTTGGGGGCATAACTTGCGATGTACGCAGGCCTTTGGCCCAATGTCCTCCCCTTTTTAAGTGCCCCATCCCTCACTCCAGCCCGGCGCCTTTGATAAAGGATACCAGACATCTTGGTGGGAGATCAGTGATGTCTCTGGGCTCTAAAAAGTGTTTGCCCAGGCTTCTGCGTCTTTGCCCAGCTATTGCTGGGTACTTGCATATGACATGGAGATGGGTTTCCTCCTCTACGATACATTTCCTGCGGGTTCCTGTTTCCTCGGCCCCCAGTACTTGCCTATGTCGCCTCAAATGGCAGTGTCCTGTGAGTAGTCCAATCACCATCTTCAGCCCACTTTTGTCCAAGTCCAGCAGTTTATTAGCATAGTTCCTGTCCGGTCCCTGTACCACTGCCTTCGTTTGTCTCATACTCGGCTCTCCCTCATACAGGATGCGGTGTTACTTATTCAGCCAGTTTCTTAGCTCTCCCTTGACCTGGCAGCTAGCTATTCCCACTGCCGGCTCTGGTCCTGTCAGGGGCGTGGACGATCCGTTCCTGGCCAGCTCGCCTGCTCTTTCATTTCCAGCGATACCCTCGTGTCCTGGCATCCACATGAGCGTCAGTCTATTGAGGTTCGATAGGTTTCGGAGCGCCGCCCTGCAGTCCTTTACCAGGCTCGATTTGTCCCAGCATCTTTCTGTTGCCTTAAGCGCAGCTTGACTATCGGAGCATATGCATATCTTCTTGCTCCAATAGCCAAGCCAAATGTTCTCTAGTGCGCAGTCCAATATGACAGTTATCTCCGCCTGAAACACTGTGCAAGCCTTGCCTAGTGGTATCGACACCTCTCTTCTTGAGTTCGTAAGGGTCCAGGATTCGTTGCCCATTCCTCCCGTTTAGGGTATACAGTATTAATCTTATGATCGAAGCAGTAGCTCTTTATTAGCTGGTCCTGCCTCATTTGTGATGTGGGGCTTGCCTCTCTCACGAGTCTTCCTATACTTGTGTGTCCTCCGCTTGAGAGTTCCCCCATCCATTGTCCGCAGCAGCTTAACCTATATGCTGCTGCTGCTGCCACTCCCTTTAGCTCCAGATGTAGTGGTGGTAAGTTGAGAAGCGCGTTTAACGCCACGCTGGGAGTGGTCCTCATGGCTCCTGTAATACCCATGCACATCAGCCTTTGGATGTGAGTGAGTTTGTCCCTGGCCGTTTTCAGCCTGGTCTTTTCCCACCACACCACGGCCCCGTATATTATTACTGGCTTTACCACGGCTGTATAGAGCCAGTGCAGTACCTTGGGGGTGAGGCCCCATGTGGTCCCGCATGCTCGTCTTGTTGCCCACAGTAGTGCGCAGGCTTTTCCACAGGCCCTCGTTACCTGTGGGCCCCTGTTTAACCTTGCGTCTACTACAGTTCCCAGATGCTTGACCGTTTCCTTTCTCGCCAGTTGCTTCCCCTGAAATACTGGGTTTTTCCACCCATCCAGTTTCGCTTCCGCGTGAAGATCACCATCTCAGCCTTTTCTGGATTTACCGATAGCCCAACTCTCCTGCACCACCTGTCAACCTTCCACAAAGCATTCAGCGCTAGACATGCCGCCGTATCCGCGTCCCTAGCGCGCACCACGATTGCTATGTCATCCGCGTAGCCCTGGGTGTAGATGTTTGATTCATTGTGTTATGCTATGATTTCGTCAACTACTAGGCACCACAGTAGGGGCGATAAGACGCCCCCTTGTGGGCATTCACGCTCGACTGCTACCTTTAGTGAACCACCCCTTCGGTCCACCGCCAGCATTCGGCTCGTGAGCATGTTCATGACCCATCCAGTGGTCGTCTCGTCCAGTCCGTGCTTTTCCGGCCCTCTGCAGATGATCTCTACCGATGTGTAGTTGAAGGCTCACTCGACATCGAGGAACAGCTCCACGGCCAGGCAGTCCCTCCTACGAGCGTCCTCCAAACTGAAGACCAGTTTGTGCAGTGCCATCTCCGTAGATTTCCCCGCCTAGTATGCAAACTGCCTTTCGTGCAGCGGGTTCTGCATTAGTGCCCCGTCTCTTATGTGTCTATCAGTCTCTCTATTGTTTTCAGTAAGACAGAAGTTAGGCTGATAGGTCTAAACGCCCCAGCTTGGCCGTAGTCGATTCGACCTGGTTTGGGTGTGAAGATCAATCTGGATTTCCTCCACTTCAAAGGCCACCCTAGTGACACGCAGGCCCTAATGAGCTTTGTTAGTGGTCCCAGAATGACCTTAAGTCCCTTTTGGAGCATGGCCGGGAAGATCCCGTCAGCTCCCGGTGCTTTCTAGGGGTCAAGTCCCGTTACCGTCCACTGTACTTTCCTGGTGGTCACGATCTTTGCAGCTTCGTTCCAGTGTCTCTCCCCTCTTTTGCATGTCGGGTGTGGCCATTCCGTACACTCTCCGATTGTTTTGTATCCTGGGAAGTGTTATCCCGTTTTTCCCGGAATCCGCTGTCAGGACCCTCTGTGCAGCCTTGCGACTTCTGAGGTTCCACTAATATCCTGGCAGTACTTGCGCCACGAATTGTTTTTCGTTGTTCTTATAGCGTTTTTGTATTCTTTCTGGTTGTTCTTGTGTAGTTCCCAGTTGCTCTCGTTTTTCGTGTGTTTGTCTCTGTTGTATGTGCGACGAGTCTTCTCGCGCATCCTTCCCAGCTTGCTGTTCCACCACGGTGTGTTCTCCTTACCCTCCGTTTTCGTTGGGCAGTTGTTCTCATACGATCTGGTGAGTGATTCTTGGATAACGTCCACTGCGTGTTTTATGAAACCGTGCCATCCTTCCCTCCAACTCCTCTAAGAAGGATGGCCAGTGTACTGTGGATCTCGCGATTCTTTGATAAATTCCACGGGAGTTGTAAATTCCCGTGCGCAATGTTGCGTCGAAAATCGGACGGTACGTGTTGCAGTTGAAATTAATCGACGGCAACTAGTTTCGTGTAACTGATTAAATAAATGAACTCAGTATTAATGAAAACGATAAATATGAACTATATTTTAAACTTCACGGTTAAATTATTTACAAGTGTTCGTGTGTGTCAAAAAGTTTCTAAGTTTATATGTTGATGTTGACTCGGCAACAAGTCACTCAATACTGAAGAAAATTATAGAACACTCCAAAATTCTCTCTCCTTTTTGCAGTGGAGGGGGAAGTCTTCAAGCTTTTGCGTCGCGTATTCTCATTGGTTACCTATTGTACAGAGCAAGACTATTTATTCTTTTGGCTAAAAACTGAGCCTTCACCGCAGGTAGGTACGGAGCGTCTTGCCGCGTAGACTTGCGGGCACAAGCCTTAACGGTCAACCAGTAATGAAACATTTGGTCGCCAGTGGTTGACGCATTGGTTTTTTCCCGCAATAAAACATCTGCGTGCCAAACGTTAATACTTTCTATTTCAATGAATGCAGGATTGAACCTTTAGAAATCCTTTGAGAATACGCTTTCTTCTAAATATTTTTCCGCTATTTGAATGTTATGTATTTTAAAATGTTTATGAGTGTATGTGAATGTATTCTTATTCTATGACAATTTTTTGTTATTTTGCATTTACAATCGAATATCGTCGTTGTCGACGATCCAGCCAGTTTGTGTTTTTTGAGTTCCTGTGCGGTCTCCGGTTTTTCTTACCCGCTACCGCGGCTAGACTATATGTGATATGCCTATGATCCGATTGTGACGGCTCATCTGATACCCTCCACCTTATTAGTTTCCCATATAGGGCATGCGTTCCTAGTGTCAGGTCAATCACTTTTGCCCTGTTACTGATACGGAAAGTTGGCTCCTTACCTCTGTTGGCGATCTGGAGCTCAGCCCCTGCCAGGTACTCCAGAAGCGCCTCCCATCTCCTATTGGTGTCGGTGCTCCCCACACCGTATGACGTGCGTTGGCATCGCATCCAATGACTAGCAACCTCCCTGTAGTCCTGCAGTCCTCTATAAGTCCCGCAGTATCTTTACAGGGAGGTGGTTCAGGCGAGTTGTAGATCATGTAGGCGGAGGCCACCACTAGCTCCTGCCTCTGCCATCCAGGTCGATCTCCATCTTGACAGCCACGAGGTCTCCCTGGCAGTGCTCCCTGAGCAGCGTAGCGTCTACTCCCTTCGTGAGGATGCACGCCCTGGGTCTGTCAACAGAGGTACAGTAATGAAGCTGTCCCTGCTTTGTGTTCAGTCCCCTGACCTTCCCGCGGTATACCCACGGTTCTTGTATCAGGGAGACTTCTATTTTTTCTGTCGCTACTCTTTTAGTAAGGACGCCGGATCCTGCTGCGCTCTTGTGCAGGTTAATTTGTATGAAGTTTAGTGTACTCACCATTTCTGGGCGCGTCCTCTACCTCCTTGTCCGCGGTCTTCTCCTTCGCTCGGTTGTTGCTGCTTAGGATATTGACGGAGGCCCTACCCATACCGTAGTACGGCCTCATGCCAAGGTTCTGAAGTACCGGTAGTGCCGTCTCGTCCACGCTCATCACCAGACGGGTGTCTTTATCGGCATCCCCGTCCTGGCGCTCGTGGACCGTCCACTTCTTCGTCATGAGGCCCGGGTTGTACCTCGACAATCTGAACAGGATCAGTTCTGTCTCCGCTGGTGGTCCCGGAATCCAGGCCGTGATCCCTACCAACTTCGGGAGATCTTTGGGATCCACTGCTTGCAGCTTCGCCCCCTCCCATTTTCGTAAGTCTTGGACTTGTTTTTTTACCCACACAGCCGATTGCTGGTCTGCACAGACCACCTTAAGCACCCCCTTGTACAGGTAGATTTCATTAAAGCGCGGAATGAATTCATCTACGAGGATTTCATTCACTATCTCCATTAGCCCCTCCTGTACAAGGTTCGATTGCTCCTTGGTGATCTCCGCCCTGAAGCCATCCAGACCGATGGCCACTTTCGGAAGGTCACTGACAGCTGTTGCGTAGGTCGCTCCTGGCTCCGTCTCTCTAGGGCGTTTTACTTCCCTTTTCTTAGACGGAGGAGTCTCTTTAGGCTCTCGCTGTCTTTTCTCTTGGGGCATACGGCGGCTTGTCTCTTGTCTACTAGTACCCAGGTTGGTTTGGGTCCGTCTTCTTCCTCTGCTCCTTCTTGTATCTCCTCCTGGCCGCACCGCTATAGTGTGGCCTCTGGATGGAGATCCTGCCCACTTTTTCTGCGAGCTCGTCATCCCGGTGACGGCCCGCAGAAGCTCGTCCGCCAGCCGTCGGATCCTCTAGGGTCCCTCCGACTCTCTGATGTGTTTCAGTAGGGGGTCGTATTATCGACCCCGCCTGTTTCCTGGTGCCTTTCCGGCCCTGCTGGTTCTTGTGTTTGAGTGCCTTGTGTATGTGTTTGCGTTTTTTGTGTCGGTGTTGTGTTCTGTGTAAATTCGTTTCCCATTAAATTGTTTTCCTCCATATTGTTCCCACGAGTATCTAGAGAATTAACGGTCCACCCCGGCAGAGCCCCGATTGCCGGGGTAAGGCCCAGAAAGTACTCCGGAATTGGGCCTAGAGTTCCGGAGACACCATTTGCGACACTATTCCCCAGTGCCATCCAGCCTTCAGTACGTTTGCTCACGCCTTGGCTTGGGTTGGCTCTTGCATAGTTTCTCCTCTGAGCGATGGATTCGCCACCTTCCCTGCGCTAGTGTTAGACTGCTTGTTAGTCTGGTCTCTCCCTGCCAACATGTCCGGCATGGGTAACCCTGTCAGGGGGCATAGTATCTGCCCCCCCCCCCCCCCCCGCCGACAAAGCTTGTCAGGTACCTGAGACACACAAGCTCTCCCACCAGCGTCAAGGTCATGCAGTCCCCAGGGAGAGAATATTATAGTATATTTATTAGGGTGTTAAAAAAAAAGTTTTTTTTCTTCCTAATCTCACTATCTTAAACTATATATTTTTATGTCGCACAACTTATTCTGGAATGGGGACACGGTAAAAATCCAAAGAGGTGCTCAAGTTGATTTACACAAACATCGAATGAGGCACTTCTTAGGATATCTTACCGTGACACCCTTCCAGAATAGAATTTGTTGTGCGTCATTAAAATATAAAGTTAAAAATGGTGAGATTACGAAAAAAAAACTTTTTTTTTTAAACACCCTAATAATTATTTTATAAATGTTATAACGAGTCCGTAATCTTATTGTTCAGTCTTCTTATCGTAAAATGATTACGATACATTACATTACACCAAAACCAATTCCCCGCGAGAGAGACACCCGAGAAAAAGCAACTCATTTAAATGCTCACCCGAAAGCCGACTACGTTTGTCGACTTTGATTGATCTGGCTTTGGAAAACAATCGTTCAGATGGAACTAAAGTTGCAACGTTGCTGAGATATTTTACTGCAAGTTTGTGTAGTAATGGATACGCCGTTTCGATTGTTTTCGAATATTTCAGGAGGATTTCGCAGCGTGGAATCACTTGTTAATTAAGATATTGCCTTTGTTCAAGGTTAAGACCCTCGTTGTTGTCGCTTATCGAATTATTGTTCTTGTTCACCGTTTTATCGTGGTACCCCCATATACTTGAATCGTCATTCAGCATTTTTTTCCGCAATGCGATCAGAGTTTTCAGAAGGCGCGTTACGTTTTATGAGCGTTTTCGTGATCGCTGAGGATGCTGCCAATGCGCTTCGAAAATGCAGTTTCCTGAACCGCGGATCCAGTATCGTTGCGATCGTGAGGATTGGATTCAACTCCTGATCTTTAAACCGTCGCTCTGTCGCCGTCAAGAGGTTGTCCTTGAACTCCGTAGTTGCTTTGGATACTTTTTCACTGACATCCGACGTTTTCGGTTCGTAAATGCGGATCGCTCCCTCCATGCAATGTATTATTGGTATAATAAGGCTAGAAGTAGGATATGAATCGCCGCTTATTTCCTTAATTACGCTCTCAATGGGCTTGAGGAGGCTGCAGAGATTTTTTATCAATTTTATTTTTTGTCACGACTGAGCATTTCTGGAAAGTTTCGGCACTTGACGGTTACAGGATATACATAGTCTTCGAGAACGAGGAACCTCTCCAGCATGTCGAGAGTCCAGTTTCATCGAGTTGGAACGTCGCGGATGAACTTCAGAGCCGTTGATTCAGTTTTTCCATCGCGAATTTGCAGTCTTTTTAATTCCTTCGAAGCTACAATACTCCTCTTTATCAGGACGACGATATTTCTCACTTTTCTAATAAGATCTCGCACGTACGTCATCGAATCAATCGCCATTATATCGGGAACCAGATGTGACAGTACGTGTGCAAAATATGGCAGGTGCTTGGAGCGGTCAAATGAATGATACCCCACTTTTTAAATATTTGCTGCGTTATCAGAGATGAATGCTGTCGCCTTCTCTGGGCTCAATCTGAAGGATTCGAGCACAGAAAGAAGATTTTCGGATAAGTATTCTGCTGTGTGGTTTTCATGGAGTGGCACAACTCCCAAACACCCGCTCTTTAGCTCTCCGTTCCACGTCGCGTAATGGATTATCACTCCAAGGTAACTTTGATTACTCACGTCGGTCCAATTATCACACGTTATCGTGTAGAATTCGACTTCATTGAGACGCAACTGAACATCCTTCTTGAGCATTTGATATTTGGCACTCATCAGTCTTGTGATCGTAGTTCTGCTCGGCAGATTATACAGCGGAACCGCAGTTTTCATCAGTTGCTTAAAATCGTAATTTTCAACTACTGAGAGGGGCGCATTATCGACAGCTATCATATACAGCACCGCGATCGTTATCCTATCAGCTATCGAGCCGCCGTCTATACGAAACATAAAATCGGAAATATCAAATTTCAAATTTGTTATCATGAATATTTTCATCAGTATTAGTTGAAGAAATTTCTACTAACCTCCAAAAGAACTAGCTTTCTGGAACGCTACCTCAATCAGCTCATGACGTTGCGGTTTCATCTGTAATTTTTAAATTTGTAATGATACTTAAAGGGATACCCCCATCGCAAATTTACTTTTTTTCTAGAAGACCTTTAAGACCTTTAAAAGTTAAGAGCATAAGTACAGATTACGTAATACATACCTTATACAGTTTTGTAGTGGAGGATGAACTTGCATCCGAATTATCAACGTCAATGCCCGCCTCTGACATAGTTCGTTTTGTCTTTTGATGCATCGATGCCTCACTCATATAGAAGGTCGGATGCTTTCTTGCCAGATGTTGCTGGAGGTTTGTCGTGTTGCCGCCGTGTTTTAACGTCTTTTCACAGACATCACATCGGGCGGTTGAATTATCCACTTTTTTGAACAATCTCCATACACTGCTTGCTTTTGCACTATAGACGTACATAATTGTTAAAAATCACCTAATAATATGATTAATTTCAGATTCTACGAAAATGTTGACGAAGTTACAGACGAATAGACAATACCGAATAAAACTGAATGCATGATAGTATTTAAATCTATGGAATCAGTACAATAAAAATAAATAGAAAAATAAATTAACTGCATTTCTAAAAATAAATATTAAAATACCATTTACTCACATGGACTTTTGTTGATCACGGGAGAGTTCCAAAAATTTTGTTTGCGAAACATTTTTTGCGGCAGTAGACTCCGGTGAATTAGCCAACCTCTTGGAAACTCCAACGATTTGAATATCTGGTGATAATAAAAATAGTTTTATTCAACATATACACATTACTATGAACACTCAAAATAAGTACTCAATTAGGATAATAAATAGAGCAGTAATGCTGTAATTAAAAAATACTTTCAAGATCAAAACTGATCGAACTGCCATTTGAACTCGCGGTCGAGACTGAATCAGACCATGTCATTGTCGACGATGAACTTCGAGATGATGATGATGTCGTCGCGAGTGGAATCCTTGTGCTGGAATGTAGACATTTTTAAGCAAAATTACATACTAGACTGCATAAAAAATTTTTTTTTCTTTTTCCTTTGCCACATCATGAAACAATAGTTTCATATAGTATATTTAATCAATTTATAATAGCTGCCCATAATGGGGCCCGTTACTGTATATGAATATTGAGGGATTGACTTATAAATCAATTCCATCAATCGATTTGTATAGAACATCGATACGGTCGTCTTCATTCCTCATTTCGCCTAATTCAAGCAGCTGCTGAATTCGCTCATATGCGACGTCATCGCGCACTGTAAGAATAATGTAAAGCAATAGTGTGTTATTGTTAGTGCAAAAATTTATTAGCAATTTTAGCATTATAATCCGATGCGATCTTACATACATTTGAGTCGCACATATTCTTGTCCTGTGACATTCTTTATTTCGTAGGGTTCTTGTTGATTTATTTGAAAGAACATGGAGTATGTTCTTTCTTCTTCATCTATATAATGAAAAAAAAGAAACAGAAACCAAAAATTAAGACGAATAATAAAAAAATTATACAAAATTGACACCACAAAAGAGAGGTTACGAAACTGAACGTATCTTACCTGATCTCTCAATCATACTTATCATTATCATTTTTATCAGTTTTATCTACTACCATTCGATTTTGAACTTGACATGGGGACCGAAGGTGACACACGAACACGACAGACGTTTTTATAAAATTCTTTCGATCTTTGGAACATTCGGACTTTGGACTCGATGACTCAAGTAAAAACAACGCACAACCGGCAACCGGCAGCTACTCGGTAGTCACTAGTCAGTACAGAATACGGTCGCACGCGCGCTGATCGCGAGACTCAGCTTAAGCTTACCCCCGTTTACCGCTAGAGACTAAAAAAAAAAAGAAACATCGATATTTGGGGGAAAAACATCGATAATCGATTTATCGGGTTACAAAACATAAAAAAAAATTAATCGATTATTCTTGAAAAAAAAACATCGATGTTTAAATAATCGACAAACATCGCCCATCCCTAATTGTTATTCGTTTAAATAAATCTTCTTAAACTTCACAGCATTCACTCGAGTCTAACTCCTTATTGGCAACCGACCCGATAAATAAAATATATATTATAGTCCGATCCCAGGGCCGGGCATAACAAGTAACTTGATTTCGAGATATTATCGGTGGGGTTATATATATTAATAAGTTCTTGATCTCAAGTTCACGACCTCAATCATGCTACAAGATGTGCATTGTTACGTCCTAACGTAACTCCCTGTTTTAATCAAGAATTATAATATTTCTTTCTACCTTTTCCTCAATAATAACGCGTTGATTTTAAATTTCATTTAAGAAACATTTCTTTCAAGAGAAGGAAATGAAGGAAGAATATCAAATGATAAGTAGAACGGGTTTTCCAGTCTCGAGTAAATAGAGCAATAAATATCGGAATATGGTAATAGGAGAATGTATAGCTATAGCTATACCGACTGGCAAGAGGGGCACAAGGGTCGGTAGGGAAGATTCCCCCACCCTGTAGCATATCTAAAGGGATATTTCAAGTCCCATTAGAAAACATCAGCAATACCGCAAGGCAAAGTGGCCGTTGTTGAAAATAGAGTCCCATGGTGTGAGACCAATTATCGAATGCAATGTAAATATCGATGATCTATCTATTCATTACCACCGACCGGAGATCTGTAAAGTTTGGGGAAATCACCACTAGAGGTTATTGGCCCGGATGTGACTTTACCCCTTTAACGATGTTGAGTGATGGGCTGTGGCCGTGGATGATAATGTTTGTGTAGGTGCTGCGGCTTAGGGGGGCCTTATTAAATGAATTACTCATTTTACGTTTCGACTCGGGTCTGAGTCATCTTCAGAAGATTTTATTTACACAAGACTGAATTGTTTCCTCTTCTCTTCTCTTTGAAAAAGATTATGCCCTTATGGGGAAAATTGTTTTAAACCGGGTTCTCCGGTTAAAATCTTTCACAATCTCATAAACAAAACCAACAAACATCAAAAAAGATTCGATCCGATCCACTCATAACCTCAAAATCAAAAATCTGAAACACGAGATTTTAACCGGACAACCCGGTTTAAAACAATTTTCCCCATAAGGGCATAATCTTTTTCAAAGAGAAGAGAAGAGGAAACAATTCAGTCTTGTGTAAATAAAATCTTCTGAAGATGACTCAGACCCGAGTCGAAACGTAAAATGAGTAATTCATTTAATAAGGTCGCCCTAAGCCGCAGCACCTACACAATCTTTACCCCTTTAACCATCGCTCTATGAAAGACTGATAAAAATCTCTTCTCCTTTCACTTTTTCCTCCGTACTATGTTTTCCAAGAACAAAATAATGAATGTAAAAGGTATACAACAAATTTGAATAACGATAATTTCTTACTGGAACAACATTTTATATGGTTAGACTAAAGTATATTGAAAGAAAACATACATAACTGTTGGAATCTGTACACGGACTACACGCGGAGTCTCTATACTGAGCTCCTAATGAATAATGAATAATAGAACGATATACAGGGTGTCCCATTTTAATCTTACACCTGATTTATCTTGCAAAATAGGACTCCGATCGAAAAATGAGTCTTATGAAAGTTGTAGGGTTCAAAGGGGGACGTTTTTCTAGAAAAAGAAATATGGTCCAAAATTCAAAATGGCGGAGGTACGACGGCCGACATGTTTTTCTTAAATGGAACCATGACTTTTTTTTTCGACCAAAATATTCGGCATATTAAACCTAATAACTTTTGTAGGAAACTTTTTTCGATAAAGTCCATAATTCATTTTTTTTAAGACCGTTTTAGCGTTATCCATGTACCACGACCGTTTTAGCGTTACCCATGTACCACGAGGAGGTAAAGTCTTCAACATCCCATTTGTGTGTGCGTGTGCGCGCGTGCGCGTGTGCGTGCATACAACACTTACAAGAATTAGGTCTCTGCGGCTCGTCACTTCGGCAAAATTTTTGTACTCCAAACCCTCCTTGTAAGTGTACTTTGAATTCTTCTCAAACATGTTCAAAGATTCCACCATTCATCATGTTAAAAACTTTAACATCCAATGTCTAAAAAATTCGTCGAAGGCAAAGTATTTTTGGAATTACAAGTCTTCTTCGTCACTGATGAAAAATAACAAATTCATCACACGGACACTTCGAAATGATTTTTGTGGATCGCGCGTTTTGGACGGTACATCTGTAAAAGTTTACCGACAAACATCTAACGATGTCAGATTTCAGTCCGAACGAGATTGTCGACATGCTCCTCATTTTGGGGAGATGTCGTGGCAATTATTTCCGCGCTGCAAATTTGTATCGTCGCGAATATCCGCATCGTCGGCACCCATCGCGGCAGACAATTCGGACGCTGGAACAGAGAGCGAGGGCAGGTCACATAACTCGCCATCGTAGACGTCGCCAAGACGTCAATAATGATTTTGATGGCCCGTATGCGGCTCGAAATATGGCTATTTTAGCCATGGTAGCAAACGATCCCCACTTGAGCGTTCGAGCGATCTCCGCGCAACTAGGAATTCCCAGGTCTACAGTCCACCGAGTGTTGAGGAGTACAAGGCACCACCCGTTCCGACTACAATTCCACCAAGACACTCCGAATCCCGATCCGTTGCGAAGGGTCGAGTTTTGTAGGTGGGCGTTGAGGCAAATCGAGAGATCCCCAGACTTCTTCAGGTTCGTCATGTTCAGTGATGAATCCACATTCAACAACCGGGGTCAGGTGAATCGGTGGAACTTCCGATATTGGTCTGACCATAATCCACACTGGGTGAGACAGCTCGATCACCAACATCGGTGGAGTTTAAATGTTTGGTGTGGCATTGTTAACGGCCAAATAATAGGACCCCACTTTTTTGAGGGAAATGTGACGGGAGCCCGTTATCTTGATTTTCTGCAAAATGAATTGCATATTCTGCTAGAAAATCTTGATTTGGGTACACGTCAACAGATGTGGTTCCAGCAAGACGGTGCACCCGCTCACTGGGCTCGTATTGTAAGGAACCATCTGGACAGAACTTTCGGGGGAAGGTGGATCGGTCGAGATGGACCTGTCCACTGGCCGCCAAGGTCACCTGATCTCACCTCTCCCGATTTCTTCTTGTGGGGTTACCTTAAAGACGTTGTCTACCGCCAACGTCCAACCACAAGAGAGGATATGAGAGAGAGGATAGCAGTCGCCTGCCGCGCAATTCCAAGAGATGTCCTCTTACAAACAGTCGGTAGTTTTGAGAGGAGAGTTCAGGCATGTCTCAACATGAATGGTGGGATCTTTGAACATCTTTGAGAAGAGTTCAAAGTACACTTACCAGGAGGGTTTGGAGTCAAAAAATACTGCGGAAGTGACGAGCCGCAGAAACCTAATCCTTGTGATTGTTGTAACGACCAACACGTCCGCACATGCGCACGCACACGACCACGCACACGACCACGCACACGCACACACAAATGGGATGTTGAAGACCTTACCTCCTCGTGGTACTGTTACGTCCTGACGTAACTTTATAAAAAAAAGAGAAGCAAAAATTTTATTCTTTTTTTTTCTGTTCTGCGGTGCGATAGCACCCATCAGAAAATCATATGACCACAGGTATAATGACGCTACTTCCAGGGATTTAATAAAACACCTGGCGGCACACTGTCTGCAGTGTGTATCGAGGCTTAGCGGACCCTCAGCGGTCAGCTTAAAAACCACGCGCGGATGTGTAGCACTATGATGCAACACATCTGTGACGACTGCCTCGATACCGCTTGCTCTAAGACAGTAGTAGCAATGTAGCATAATTAACCCGGTCTCAATTATTTAGAAAAAATATATATATATAATTCGGTATCCGAATATGTTCAATAGGGATGTTTCTGAAAAAAAAAAAAAACATAAATACTCTTCTTTCGATCCCTTCCCCCAAAGAAACAGAAAGAGTGGAATTAATTAATAAACGAAAAAAAGGGGAAATTATTAAACTTAAAATAAATAATATGACGATATTATTAATTATTATCCCTTTTAACTATTCAAGAATACGAACCAAAATACAATTCAAAGTCGAATCTTTACATATCAAAAGAAAATCCAATGCAACTTAGGGAACAGAAACATTAATAAATAGACACCCTGTCAGGTAATCGTCCTAGGGTACATACACATATTTGTAAAGCAAGAAACATGGAAATGTATTACGGTAAAACAAAATTTAAAAATAGATTGCAATTGATCACGCGTTTCCATGTCTCTCGCTGTGTATGTACCACATGCATGAATAATAATCCCTTAAGAAACAGGTCATCCACGCGCGGATGACGAAAAAAAGAGGTAGGGACTTTAGTATATAAGGCGGCGTCCGATACGTTAATAGATCATTATTATTACGGCAATTACGTTTCGGGCATCGAAAAGTTAGTTGACAGGTAGTTGTCGCTAACCCGCCGTGAAAACCAACGACTTCATCTCCGGAGAAATTTAGGTATTGTTTTTATCTGTTCATTTTAATTAAATTAGAAATATTAATTGATAAAATTTTATTTTCAAATAATCGGTTTTTCCCGGAGTGAGTAGTACGGTTTTCGCGGCAGAGTAATTTTCACTGTAACATTTGGTTCAATTTTTGTTTTTTTTTCTTTAAATAAACATAAGCAAAGTAAAAAATATTCAACTAGTGAAACTTTGTAACTTTTTCCTCGCCCTCAACAAACATCGATTCCGAAGACACAAAACAAGTAAGTACTTTTCTTTTCCTGTCTAAATTTTGTTGCATGTTTAAAAAAATTATTATTATTATTTTTTTTCCTTCTTCTCTTTTCCTCTTCGACATTATTTTTTTTGTTTCGACAGATTATTGTTTTAAGTCAGCATTAGCATTCTCAACCCTGTCCCGAGCAATTTTCCGAAAGGTTAGGCTCAAAAGGGGGTTTGCGCGTTTTATATCTGCCATTCAGTTGTGTTTAAGAGAAATTAATTTCTCTTCATCAACGTCTCGACAGATTTAACCGCACTAATATGTGTAAAATCAAGGTTGAGAAATCAACCACGATTTTGACATAACAGTACATGGATAACGCTAAAACGGTCGTGGTACATGTATAACGCTAAAACGGTCTTAAAAAAAATGAATTATGGACTTTATCGAAAAAAGTTTCCTACAAAAGTTGTTAGGTTTAACATGCCGAACATTTTGGTCGAAAAAAAAAGTCATGGTTCCATTTAAGAAAAACATGTCGGCCATCGTATCTCCGCCATTTTGAATTTTGGACCATATTTATTTTTCTAGAAAAACGTCCCCCTTTGAACCCTACAACTTTCATAAGACTCATTTTTCGATCGGAGTCCTATTTTCCAAGATAAATCAGGTGTAAGATTAAAATGGGACACCCTGTATAACCCAGCTCGAAGAGTTGCTTTGCAAGATACACGCGTTGAAGGTTTGCAAGGGATGCACTAGCTCGACGATTGAAACGCAAATAAAAAATGTAAACTGTAGGACAGTGAGCAAGGACATTGTAGAGACGTGGCGTCATCACGAGTGTAGTCTTTTGCTTTCAAATATTAAATCTTGCCAGTCTTGTCGAAACGCGCAAAAATTGCTCGCAACGAAACTCCGCCGTTGGAAGTCAGGAACGAATAAGACAAAACGTAACAGCGCTCCGAAATCTCCGACACAGAAGAAAGAATTCATTCGATTGCGAGAAAAACTTCGCGCTGCCAAATCATCGAAGGCAAAAGCTCTGGAAAAATGCAAAAGTTTACAAGGACAGCTAAAAATTTGCCAGGCAAGAATGGCTCGCTGCGCAGATCTCGATCTTGATGAATTGTTGAAGAGCGGCAAACTATCGGAGAATCAAGTTCATGCCTTGCAACAAATAATCGACGCTGCCAAACGCAAAAACTCAAAAGGTCGTAATTATTCGGAGGAGTGGATGCTTCTGTGCATGCTCTTATATATGCGTTCTTCATCGGGATACGAGTTTTTACGAAGCAACGAAATATTGCCGCTTCCGTGCATATGTACAATCAGAAGGTATGAATTATTTTTCTTTAAATTTCGCTTATCATGTTAAAAAATGTGGTACAAAATATTATTATTTACAAACATCTTAATTTTACTTCTAGATAATTATCGAAAATCAATTCGCGATGCGGATTTGACATGCAGTTTTTCGAGGTCTTCAAAGCAGCCCTGGCAAAAAAAGATGAATCCCAGAGGCATGGTATTGTTTTATTGGATGAGATGAGCACGCGAGAGAGCGTTTATGTTGATACGAAAAACCTTACATACAAAGGCTTGATTGATTTCGGAGACGATGAGCAGCAGCAATTCCCTCATTTTTCTCAAAAAGCGAATCACGGATTGGTGTTAATGTTTCATTCGTTAAACGATACGTTCACGCAGCCAATTGCAGTTTTCGCGTCGAGAGGACCAACAAAGGGAGACGTGCTGGTGAAAATTATAGTCAAAGCGATAATACTGCTCGCAGGGATTGATGCAAAAGTGCACGGTGTCGTCAGTGATGGAGCTGCTCCAAATAGAAAACTCTGGTCAGAAGTTGGCGCGAGTGATCCTCGAAACGGGTTACGCAATTATTTCGATCACCCTGTCGTCGAGGACCGAAAAGTTTTCATCTTTTCAGACACCCCGCACTTGATTAAGACAATTCAAAATCGTCTGCACAACAACCAGGAAAAGGTCTACAGGTATGTAAAATTCAAAAATATGTAGATATATTTTTCTCGTGTTTTATTTGCAATTCTATCATATTTATTGAATTCTTAGATGAGCCCCACGGACCCCGTCATTAAATGGGAGTACATCAAGACACTTCAAAAGATTGACAAAAAATTAGTTGGCCCTGGACAAAATTTGGTGTGTCCTAAATTGACGCCAGACCATGTCAATTTGAATAATACACTTAAGATGCGCGTACGGTTGGCGGTTGAAGTAAGAATCAATGTAATACACGCGATTCTTCCAAAGATAATGATCCGACGATAAAAATGAAGTGTTACTTTTCTAGGTGTTTAGTAATTCTGTCGCTGTTGGTCTACGCTACTACGAAAATAAAGTCCCTGAGCTGAAAGGTTGTGAAGCAACTGCATTATTTTGCAAGTGGATGAACGATATGTTCAATGCCTTGAATCGCACGCGACCTATCGATGGCGTTCAAGTTGGAAACATAGATTATCGAGTGAGTACAAAAGAAGTGTAATTTCTATTTTAATTGTCGCAGTATCTTAATTCTTTATTCTCTTATTCAAATTATTATTTTCATAGATCATAGAAGAATCTCTAAGAAAATTGGATGATTGGGAGGAACACGTGGAGAAGAAAAGAATATCAGCGGACCTTTTTTTGACGAAGCAAACCGCAGAGGGTATCCGAGCCACACTACAGTCCAGTCTTGATTTAATTCGGTATCTAACAGAGAGCTGCGGCTTTCAGTATATATTAACTGGTCGTATCAACCAGGATCCGTTGGAGGTTTGTTTAAATTAATCTGTTAGCGAATTTCATAATTCCTCTATTTCGAATTAATGTTGACAAGAATCAATAATGACATTGGACTGTTGTCTATGTCAACTTTCAATCAGACGGTTAGTACGAACTACGAACTTTAAATAAGTTTTTCCGTCGAAAAATTCCCGCTCGAGTGAAATACTGCTCTTTCATAAATAAAAACTAAATGACGCATGGAAAAATTCGTAACAATTAATGCCTGCACTGCACAATACTTTACACTCATTGCTAACCAGCTAACCATCATTTTTTCACTTCAAGAAAATTGCAAGAAGCAGAAATAAGAAACTTTTGATTATAATAAATGGTCAATTCATTTGCATGCAGTTTAATCGAAAATTCTTTTTATGCCACGCGGTGCGAGAATCTCAACTTCTCGCACGCTTCGCTTCGCTTAGCTTGTGAGAAATAGGCACTTCTCGCACTAGTGCGATAAAGATATATACGAAACTCGTGCGAGAAACTTTTTCTGAACTCGCGTGATTGCAACACTCGCCTTTGGCTCGTGCTGCAAACTCACACTCATGAGAAAAAGTTTTTCCGCCCTCGTATAGTAATGTAATATTTATTCAAACATTTCTGGATTCTTATTCACATTATTTTGGTTTGTGTGTGTGTGTGCGCCTGTGTTTTGTTCTTTTTTTTTTGTTAATTCAGAGGTTCTTCAGTACGGTTCGTCAAGCAGAAGGGAGTAATGACCATCCTTCAACTCCCACTTTTCTCCACATCTACAAAATTCTTTCTACCTTCAGTGTTCCAAAACCACCGAGAGCGGGGAATTGCTCAGCTTCTTCACAGACACCCACTCAGCCTTTGGTGACCCTAGCCGAACTCAAATCTATTTACAAATTTTCAAATACTTCTGAAGAGCTTTCGAGATCAGTTAAACTGAGATTAGAGCAGGTTGTAAAGCATGACGAATGGTCCCTTGAAGAGCTTATTGAGTATGACTACTCTATGCCAGAGGTAATCAGAGGTCGGATCGGCCGAATCGGCCGCATCACGCAGACCTCTTAGACGACTACTAGCGCCACACTGCGGGTGACGACATTCCGAAGGTGCGCCCGTGCGCCAAGTGCTAGTGGGCTGGGCACTGTTCACGCGGCACCTCCTCGAGTTTTAGCGCGGTAAATTCAAATTAGAAATAGCAGAGAGAGACCAATAGTAGTGACTTGGGCGAGTTGACTGTCGATAAACAGTAAACCATGATTAATTGTAAATATATTACTATGAACAATAATTATAAAATATACAAATATTTTAGAAATATTTTTTTAAATATTAGATGTACGTCGTATATAAGTATTCAGGCATTTTCCCACGTAAAGCAAACGGAAGTGCGATGCTGTGTATAGAAGAATCTGACTACGCTCCTTGTACTGCAATAAATAAACGCATTAATAAACGTCTGCTTTCCCAAAGTCGAGTTGTGACGAGTCAAGTGGCCAGCATGTAGGTCCAAATGTACATTCTTTCAAAGAGCGTTTTCCGGGAAACGCAGATTATAAATAAAGT
Source organism: Perithous albicinctus (assembly GCA_964016905.1). NCBI lineage: Eukaryota > Metazoa > Arthropoda > Insecta > Hymenoptera > Ichneumonidae > Perithous > Perithous albicinctus. The sequence goes on along the minus strand of OZ024688.1, from coordinate 22,296,536 downwards.
TAAACTGTCGAAAGTCGAGACTCTTAGTTTGAACGCATAAAGGCGAGCCCTGGCGCCAGACACTCTTGAAAGGGCAACCGGCCTTCGACGGTGGGCTGTGTGGAGTCCAACTCAAAGTCAAGGAACAATAGTAACTTCCTAACTTGCGATGACGCGGACGCTTGACGCAAACGTTACGCACGCTCTCGTGTGGGTGTGAGCGTTGGCGTCGAATCGAGGGATAATTGGCTAAGTGTGGGTCCTCTGGGGCGTAACTCCGAGCCAACAAGTAGACCGCGATACCCGCGAGTCTCAGAGCAGAAAAAAGACAGATTCTTGGGAGTAGTCGAGCGCGTTGGTACTCCAAGATTTTTACTTTATTTTTGAATCGGGATATTCTCTTCTATAAATTTATAACCTTGGAGATAAAAACTATTAATAAACGCCAGATCTAATTTTGCATTTAAATTCTGTATTTTCTCTTTAATCTTATCTTCTTCGATTAGTCCGGACGAGGTCAGCTTCAGCTCCTTAACATGGGACGGACATCGGTTGTAGCCAGTCTCGTGCTGGTCTTCATTCGGATATTTAAATTCTCGCGCCGAAATCCATCGAGTGTGTTACAACGGCAACGCGAGTCTACTGAAAGCTCTGGAATTAATAAAATATATTTATATGCAGTTCGAGTTAATTGCTGCGAAATTCTTCTCAACGTGTCTACATTTTTACTTCTTGAATAATCATATATGCATATGTACATATTAGGGTGGTCCCCAAAAAAACCTTTTCTTTCCCTAGTTGGCACCGCTTGAATATCTTCATTTTGAGGACAGGAGTAATTCAGAATTTTCTCAGATTAAAAATAAGATATTTAGAAGGTGCCTACAGCCATTTAAGGGAGGGATGGGTCAACGACATTTTTAGTTATATAAAGTACCACTGAAAAAAATCAGTAATTTTTCTTTCAATGCATTTTTATGTTTATAAAAGGATCCCAAACAATCGAAATTGAAATCGAAAAAATTAAGGGCGCCCAATTTTCTAAATTGGTCAAGAAATTTTTATTTAAAAAACCGGCACGCTCAATTGTTGCGAGTGACAAAAGTTAAGTGGATACTAATTTTCAGTAAAAAAATATTTAAAAACCTGCAAGTTATCCGACTTTAAAAATATCGATATCACGAAAAATCATATTACGAAAGTTGTTTTTCGTCGGTTATTCATTTTCCAAACATTTTTTTTTTTTTCAGTGCCGTATTTGGGCCCAATCAAGTAAAATCTTCGTTATTTGGAGACCAGTTCAGCAGTGTCTTTTTTTTCTAATTTCTAAGCCATTTTTTAGTACCATAATTTGTTTCTTTTTTTAATTTCATGATAGATGAAAATACGATTACATTTCTTTATACTTAATGGAAGTAATCGACGTAATCCATCGCACACAGAATGAGTTATTTTTGTTCGAACTGTCGCGGAATATTTTCAAATTCAAACAGTAGGGAAATTCCGTAGAACCAATCATTTTCAATAGTTTCAAAAGAAAACTTTATCGGAAACTCCCATCATTTTAACTTGCGCCCACCGTAACAGTTTATCTTCCATTCTTAACTAAACAATGAATAAGCGACGAAAAAACAACTTTCATAATATGATTGTTCGCGATATCGATATTTTTAAAGTCGAATAACTCCTAGGTTTTTAAATATTTTTTGCTGAAAATTGGTATCCATTTAAGTTTTGTAGCTCCCAACAATCAACTGTGCTTAATTTTTAAAATTTTGATTTCGGCTGTATGACATCCTTTGTTAAACATAAAAATGCACATAAAAAAATGACCGATTTTTTCCAGTGGTAATTTCATATAGCTAGAAAAGTGATTGGACATCTGTCCTTATAATTCCGTGGACTTCGGCAAATCCTAAATATGAATTTATAAACCTGAATAAATTCTGAAGTGCTTTTTTTAAATGAACAAACGTTAGGGGTGCCAAGAATGATTTCACCGGAGGACCTCCCTAGTGTCCTCAAAATATATGAGATTTTGACTTAATTTCGTGCCTTCACAGGCTGTGGGCACCTCCTAAATATAGTTTTTAAGATCTGAAAAAATTCTGGGATGTTTTTTTCAGTCAAATAAATAAACGTAAGGGATACATTTTTTTTTGAAGACCACCCTAATATTCGGAATTTCATATGTATATAGTTTCGGAAACAGTCCTGAAATCTACCCATACGCATACGAAAGTGGTTTTGGGGACAGTCGTTGAAAGCACCCTTACGTATACGAAATAGATACATGTAAAGGTAGTTTTGGGGCCTGTCCCCGAAAATGCCGGTACACAAATGAAATTTTGGAAAAAAACTTATATTTTTCACATTTCTCATGTAAGTATGGGCAGTTTCGGGGACTGTCCTCGAAACTGTCATTTAAACGTTTTTATGTATATATCTGACCATTTTTTTTCAAGTCCTTTGGAGAGGTCACTCAGAACGGTTTTCCAGACATTTCTGTAAGATGAAAATGGGATATGAAAATGTCCCCAAAACTGCCCACGCTACAAATATATATATAATATTTTTGTAAGAGATTTTTCAGCAAGGAATTTTTTTGTAACAGAATTTTTTGCAAGAAATTCTTTTTGTTATGGGATGACTACACTCTGAATAGTTGGCATAACATTTTTGTTGTGAAAAAACATTTTTGTGCCAATTTGCTGTTTTTTTTTAAAGTCAGAACCTCGTTAAAAATTAAAGCAAACTGTGTTCGAGATATATATATTGTAACGGAATCGGCATTTATATTGTGTTATTTATGGAATGGTATGTGAAAGCGGCATTGGAATCCGCTCGTGTCATATGAGACAACTGACAACGAACTGAATGACGCTTGACAACGATCGTAGATTGATTAACAGTCTTGACAGAGACCTCAAAGATTACGGACGCGATATCTATTACTAATAAAGTTCCGCCCTGCTATTTCTTTTATAATCGTGGTTTATTTATTTGCTCGTTCGTAAGAATATATATATATATATATAATATATATGTATAGATACATATATATATTACTCTTTCCAAGATATGAAAGACTCTTTCCGAGATAGTTGTTTTCTGCGCGGGCACCTTCTCCTGGCCAGGGTATTTTAACTCGTACAAAATTCCCGTCCCCAGGCCAGGATTTTTTGAGTTCCACAATATGCCGCCTCTCCAGGTCAGGATCTTTCCGACTCCCCCAATATCCCATTTTCCAGGTCAAGATTTTTCTAAGTCCCCCCTCCAATAATATACCTAATATATCCCTCTCCAGGACAAAGTATTTCTAAGACCCGCAATATTTCCCTCTCCAGGACAGAGTATTTCTAAGAGCCGCAATATTTCCCTCTCCAGGCTGAATTTTTTTCCGTGTCCCGCAATATATCCACCTCCAGACCAGCATTTTTGTCAGTCCCGCAATATCCCACTTTCCAGGCCAGGGTTTTTCTAAGTCCCATAATATACCACTCTCCGGGTCAGGATATTTCTAAGAACCACAATATTTCCCTCCTTCAGGCCGGGATATTTCTAAGTCCCACAATTCTCGCCTACGGATATTGTGGGACTTAGAAAAATACTGACCGGTGCGGGATGGTGTGGACTTAGAATAATTATGGCACAGAGGAGGGCTTCATAGGGAGACTTAAAAAAATCAGAGGAGACTGTGACGTGATTTTTTTTTAATTCACGGTCACAAAATATATCGTCCGGCTTTTGTCGTAGTTCTCGTCGAGTGACTCTCTCGAGTCACCCTTCCGTCAAGTTACCGTATTGGTCAAGAAAACTTTGTATCGTTTTGAGATCAAGATTAAGTTGAGGTCGGAGCGCTCCAATCTGTCGAGAGGAGAAAGTCTCGACGAAATGAGTTGCCCGACAGAGGAGAGCGCCCGACGAGACTCCTCCACGAGATCGGCGATAGTACGGTTGAGATACCGGCGCCCTCAGAGGATGTGTTTTTTTGTATTGTTAAGTTGGCTCTGTTCTCGCTCAATGCACTAGGGAAGCAATCGTGGAGGATCTCATAGTTAAAGGCTACCGTTTTACGTGTATTTGCTCTCGCTACACTTCGGAGGTGGCTCGAGTCAGAGGGCAGTAGCTATCGGATCGAAGAATTTCGGATTTCGGAAAATAATCATAATGTTCCGCTATCGAGAGTTACGTATAATAGTTAGTCTGCCTCGAGACGTCGACGAGACGTCTCGAACTAATTACGCGCTCCCGTGTTGACAGTTTTTCTGTCGGCTCTGGTGCGATAGTTCGGCTCTCGCGGTCTATCATACTGTAGACGCTACGTGTGCTTCGCGTTTTCGGGTTCTCGTGTGTCGGATTTTATAAAATAAAATCCGAGTGTTTTCTCGTGTCACTATCTAGTGCAGTTTGTGCATTGTGTCCTCGGATACATAGTTCTCGCTTCGATCCTGGATTCTAGATTAATTTGGTGAGTTTTCCGTAATTATTTCGATCGAAATAAATCAAAGATAGATTTATTTTTATTTCGCTCTCGCCGTGTCAGCTATGCGTCTCACTGCCACCGCTACTGCTGCAACGTTGACGCTTCAGCGACGCGTGAGATATCGGGAATTGATTGAGATTCCTCTCTCGATGCGCTTTCGCATGTTCTCGCGGCTTTTTAGCCAACACATTCATTTCTGTCTTCGCGATCTTTTGCCTCTCGTAGAGATTAGAGTTTTGATACTCTAATCTCGGGCTATCGTTAAGAGCAGTATCTTTTACTAACAACCGATCCCGACCCCTCTACCACAACCTACAGCCTGAGCGGCCGTGCATTTCCGCCACCGTCGCTCTCGTTGATGCACTCAGGACATACCAGTTTACTAATTCCGGTGAAACAAAAATTGGTCAGTTTCTTTTTTTTGTGTTGCGGAGTTCGAGAGTAGTTCCACTCGAACTCCAGGGCATACCGGTTCGTTAATACCGGTGAAACAAAAATTAGCTGACGCTCACTGGGTTTTGCGAGTGCATTAGCGAGGGTGGACGACCGAAGGTGACGTCATTTCGTTAAGCTCTCGTTTAGCAATTATTCTCCCTTTTTTTTTGTGTTCTCGTTCGTGGTTTAGGTGATACCGAATTTATAAGATAATTAATTATTTTAGGTTACCGAAAAATACGTCACAAGACTTAGGCGTATAGGTCAGGGGTTAAGGTCGGTACGGTGAAGCTGATCCCTTTTTCCTTTTTCACAATAGAAAAGGGTCAGCTTCGCCGTACGGGATCCCCGCCTCTCGCGGACCCCTTAGATTATTGATACGATGGCGATGGCCTGGGGCCATAGTGGGTTCTAGGAGCCATAGTAAGTCGCGTGCTACACGCGCTCTCATTATAATAATCAGAGCCAGGGATTTAGAAAAAGTCAATCTTGCGTTCCTTGGACGACTTAGAAAATTCGGACTACGGAGGCCATTAGAATAATCAAGGCCTGGGGCCAACACCAATCCGAGTACTGACCCAAATCCAGATGATATATCTCCATATATTATAAAAAATGTCGTCCTAAGCAACCCTCCCCCCATTATTCGGGATTCATCTATCCCTCGGGACCCCTCAATCCTTGGGACCACCATATCCCTCACGATTCTCCTATTCCTCGGGACTCTCCTATCTCCCGGGATTTAGAATAATTTGAGCCAAGGAGAGAGGGCCATTCACTGGGAAGTTTGAATATCCAGGGCCACGGGCGGTCACCCATCCAAGTATTGACCCTTAATACTGGGTTCAGTACTTGTATGGGTCACTGCCCCAGGATTGGGTCAAAATTGCTTGGCTCGATTCGATTGGTATGGCAACGGAGGCTATGAGAACGGTTGCTATGGCAATGGTTGCTATGGCTCGAGCGGTATGAAGATGGCCTTCAATCGATGGGCGAGCGGCGTGAAGTTAATCATGGAATGGATGGGCGATCGGTGTGAAATTGGCCTGGAATTTATGAGCGAGCGGTTTGAAGATGGCCATGGAATTTATGAGCGACCAGTGTGAAGTTGGCCATGGAATTTATGAGCAAGCTGTGTGAAGTTGGCCATATAAATTTATGAGCGAGCGGTGTGAAGTCGGCCATGGAATTTATGAGCGAGTAATTTAGAATACTAGTAATTTTAAATACTAATGTAACATTAGTATTTAAATTTGATTCAAATTTAATTTAGATTCTAACATTAAATTTCTAAATTTAATGTTAGAATCATCCGGGTCAGGAGAGCCCTCATTATTCGAGTATCGAGTCGTCGAGTATCGAGTTTGTCGAGTATCGAATCGAGTATCCTAGCCTGGAGAGGGTGATATTGTGGGACTCCGAAAAATCCTGGCCTGGAGACGGCGATATTTTAGGACAGAAAGATCGTAGTCTGGAGAGGGGTGAGGAGGGATCATCCGATTTATCATATTTTGATAAATTGAATTGTAAAACAAAAATAAGCCGTATTATCTACTTCATAATGGTGTAGAAATAATACTATTTTTTTAAACTCATGCACGCAATGTCCCTCGTTTCGGGACTGTAATGCGTGGTAGAAATGGCGTATTGCTGTAAGGCATGCGAGAATATACTTGCGCATGCGCACCACCGATGTAGATATATTTTTCAAGGTAGATGGGTGCGCAAAAGTATCTATAGTGCGGGATAATTTTCCCGCACACTCGTTACAGGCACCAGACACGGGACATACCGTTCATTCGTTTAAAAAAGCAGTATGTTTGTACTTGTACGAAAAAGCGGATATCCCACGGTGGTTAGGAAGCATGCTGCCCTCTTCTTCTCTCGCTCTACATGTAACACTCGGCTTTGCCTCGTGTCACTGTGGCGCTCGATTCGGCTCGTGCGCTACTTCCGAACCTTCGTGGAATAACCGCTTTCCCACACTCTTATCAGAATCTACTATATTGATATCATTTTATGAAATGCCTGCCGATAACATTTTTTATTGTTCTAAATATACTGTTTCAAATTTATTGAAAGTCACAATAATTTTAAATGAAAATTTACAATTATACTGTAACTAACTATACTGATGGACACGGAGGTAGGCGCGCGAAGTGCGTAGGGTTACGAGGCCACCCTAATAGATATGTGTATGGGGCAAAACACGTCAAGTCGGCCACCCCAATTTTTCATGTCAACAAAACGTCCTCACATTTCTTCAGGATGTTGGTCTAGTTGAAGAAAAAACATAGGAATTCTTTCAGATTTTTTAATTGCATATTCCAGCCATTGAAAATCACTGAAAATAGTAATTGTTTATTTTTTAACGCCAATACTACGGCTCGCAAAAAAAATTATAAGAACACCAAATTTTTTATTTTCAGCTTCCTTTCCAACAACATTTTTTTGTAAAATTCTCCGATTTTATTTACGATTTAGATGAAATTTTCACATTTTATTCGTTGAAATGCCTAGAACCTTAGAAAACATTGGGGACATGGACAGCAATTTCACTCCAGAGTTACAACTCTTCGAATCATCAATCATCGCGGTAATCTAATACAAAAAACAAGAATTATATAATAAAAAAATGTAGTGCGGGCTTTAGAATATTTTCCATAGATATTCTCAGCCCTCCTGAACGCAGAGAGAAATGACACATTAGATTACCACGAGGTTCTATCGTTCGAAGAGCGGTAACTGTGGGGCGAAATAGCCGCCCATATCCCCAATGTTTTCTAAGATTCTAGATATTTGAGAGAACAAAATGTGAAAATTTCAGCAAAATCGGAAATGCCGTTTCGTAGGGAAAAAAGTGGCAACTATATTTAATTGAAAGATAACATAAAATAAAATCGGAGAATTTTACAAAAAATGGTGTTGGAAAGTACACCGAAAATTAAAAATGTTATATTGTTATAATTTTTTTGTGTGAACCGTAGTATTGGCGTTAAAAAATAAACAATGATTATTTTCAGAAATTTTTAATAGCTAGAATATGCAATAAAAATCTGAAAAAATTCCTACGTTTTTTCTTCAACCAGACCAACATCCCGAATAAATTTGCGGGCGTTCTGTTAACATGAAAAATTGGGGTGGCCGACTTGATGTGTTTTGCCTCATATATATTATATCCTCGAGTTGCCACCCGATCGGAGACCATGAAGACTGCGAGTGTATCATTTATTTAATGAATGACCAATATGGATAACACTCGACTCGAAATTCGCTAAATCGGAAGGAGCTGGAGAGCATATTCGTTGAACCGGATGAAGTGGTAGAAACCAATAAGGCATTTCTCGCAGAGTTTCATGCGCACGGGTTGATAATACGCTCGATTATACCGCACGGTGAGATAAGTCCAGATAGCAGTCCAGCGGCAACTTCGTGGGTACGCAACGGTCGCAGCTTAGACGTCAACACGTGGATAGTATATCAGAGTGGCCAGCACGTTGTGACATTCCGAGTGAGCGCTCAGACGTACATAGTACACATAGTTACTATGTACGTCTATCTATCGGGTGTTCCAGAGCGAATCAACAGGGTCGTAATCCTATTATTTAAAAAATATTGTCTAGTTTAAAGTATGTTCTAGTACAATATAAAAAATATTACATACTAGTTTTTTAAATGTTTTCTTCGAAAATTTTTTTGGTCCCAATCACTAAAAATTTTATTTGCTAAAACTACGTTAATGATTTAAAAACTAAAAATGCAAAGAGATTCTGTGCTCATGAGGTGTTACGGTGCACTCACAGAGCTATTTATTCCCGAAGACGTCCTATGGGAGGGTGGCATAACATCCCGCTACTCGAAGAACAACGGACAGCTAAGAAAACCTGCCGGAATCAACGCTGTCCTCCATCCCGATGCGCAGCGCTGCGAGTTTTCGATTTAGACTTCGCGCGCCTAAAGCGCTAGCAATTAGTGTATTGATAACCACTTGCGGAATATCAGAGTTGGCTCCCTGATTTCTCGCCGCCTAATTTTTAGAAAAGAGTAGGGCGTAGATGTCTCGTGCCACCATGAGTGATCTTGGCAGCTCCTGAGGATACGTCGTGGCGCGTGGAGCGCGTTGCGCTAAATAGAGCTTATCCCCGGAACATCGCCTTATCGCTTAATATTTCTTATGTCTGTGAATTTGTATTAATATGTTTGCATCGGCCGTGACAGCGATTTCCCGTGTGCTATATAGCCCGCGAGCTATTGATTGGGATGATAGATGGTAGTTCCGCGTGGCTAGCCACTAAACGTTGTCCGAGTGATATTGTTAATTAGCATTTGTTTAAAAAAAAGGGAAAGAATCGGTCGGGAGTAAATTCCCGGGAATTTGCCATTTTATTTAGTTTATTGTACGCGATATTTTAGGTGTGCGGGAGCAGGCGATATGAGAGTAAGTGCGAAACTCGATAATATTTGATTGTTATTCGGTGGACAGATTATCCAGTTTTTGTTCGGGGAGAGATGAGTGTCACGATTTCCGTTTTTAGTGCATGACTTCGAGAGTGATTGTTCCCGCTACACCGCGCGTAAGGGTGAGTGAGAGAGACGGGAAAGAGCGTGTCGTTTAGGGTAAAGAGGCGGAGATACGCGCGATAGTTTTTTCGTTTAAAAGAAATACAAGTTTCGGTAATGGCCCCTATTGTTGGAATTTGTTTGGAAATCGGGATAAGTCCTAATATTTGTTTATTTCTGGGAGGATCATACGAATCTTCCCGCGAGTAAATTCTCAGCTTTCTTCTTTTATTTAAGCCGGGTGAATTGTCGATAGTTCGAAACCATCCCGTGCTAAATTATGGTTTTGTTCGGATCTCGTATTAAATAAATCGCGCTCTCTCGTGTGATAAATTGTGTGTAATTGTGGGTTCGTGTGTGGGTGAAAGGGAGACGGGAAAGACCACCTCGTTTAGGCAAGTGGGAGAAGAAACACACGATCTTTTGCTTTAACTTATTTATTTTGTAAAATAAAGTTTATAAAATCTCCGTGTTTTCCCGTAAGGATTGATAGTATGTTGGGCATTCGGGAAGCAGAGATTATATTCGATTCTGGATCATCGTAGCCGTCCAACGTGTAAAATCATAGCTTTGTAATTTATTTCTAACCGGGTGGATTATCGCCGATCGAAACTATCCCGTGTTAACTAATAATCTTGTTAGGCTTCTATTAAATTCCCGCTCTCTAGTGTGTTAGTGTGTTGTGCGTTTTTGGCAGATCGAAGGCAGTTGTTTTAAAATATGATTGTTACCATTTTTGGGAATTTTGCGGGAAATAAGAGTCAATTGAGTTTTATTAATTTTGAATAAATCATTAATTTGTTATTCCCGCAATTTTAATTATTTATTTCACATTTTGACTGCACGAGTCCATAGCCTTGAATCCCGCCACTATACATTTCTTAACGGCTGCGGCTAGCCCGGCAAAGCAGCTTGGTTACTCCAAGATCGAGAATTCTTCCCGGCGCGAAAGCGCCTGGTGCTATTATAAAATAAAGGGAAGAGGGGACCTTAGCTTGTGGTGTTATCGAGACTTGGAAATTCACACTACAATATACAATTCGGTTTCGTGACCAGGTGTGAAGTGTGAACGTGGGAAGAAGCTAATTTTTATCGTTCTTTACAAAATGCTTACATATATTCTTCACTCTAAGCAAACTTTACATCCTTCCGTAACAGATAAGCTAACGGTGTAGCTATTTTAACAAAATTCTGGATAAATCTTCTGAAATAACTCATAAAACCTATAAATCTGTTCACTTCATAAATATTTTCAAGCTCCATGGACTTCTGAATGCATTGCATTTTGCACTCTCCCGGTATTATTCTTTCCCCTGTAATGTCAAACCCCAGAAATGTAAGTTTTTCGCATAAAGCTTCATATTCTGTGAGCTTCAGTTTAAACTCTGCCTCTTGCAGGACTTGAAATATCTGTTCGAGATTCTGAAAACTTTCTTCAAAAGTCTTGCTCAACAACAGAAAATCATCTACTTAAGGAAGGGCTATGTAGTATCGGTAATGTGAATTGATAATGTTGTGAATGCAGCGAACACCTGCGAATATTTTGTTATAATATTTATATCCATACGTTCCAGATTTTTTTACGAGTTACACTGAAGATGAATAAGGTGAATTGGAATTTTCAACTATTCCACTAGCTTTTTTATGTTCCGCAAACGACTTGTGATACGGCCGATAAGTTACTGGTTTATATGAAAGTAATTCAATTTTCTTCTCTAAGTTTTTTTCCGACTCCTAATTCTTGAACTGATAAAACGAACATGATTCGCTAATTTTTAACAATATTTTAACCTCTTGTTTCCTTCTTCACTCTACGTCGGTTTTATATCGATTTGTTCGAAATATTGTATAAAATAGGAATTATTATATACTTTTTATGATAACCTAAAACTATAGAAACGTGAAAAATAATGGAGTATCACGATGAAGGAAATATTGATATCATTTTTTTAATTAAAAAAATGTCCCACGTCAGAATTATATTTGGAAATAAATCTTATACATTCAGCTTGAAAATACTGTGACATCGTGGATGAGTGAAGAGAGGATTTCCGGCAAGGAATAGCCAACTCGGCTACGAAGCGCGGTTTTTGGAGGGACAAAACGCGATTGACACTTGATGAGAAATAACAAAAGACTTTATTTCTGGATGTACTTTACACTCTAGATCTCGCAGAGTTACTGACTATGGAGGTATCGCGGGAGGTGCTTATATGCGATGAATCGTGGAAAAATGTCAGTGGTGGGGAGGATTTTTGGGACGGAGTCTGGAAACTTCTTATGGGAAAACCGACACAAGTGTGACTGAGTTCCAGGAAAAGCGACTAGTTGATTAGGCGAGGCGTGTGTGGGAAGGGGGCGATAAAAAGGATCGTAAGAAAGGAATTTTGGGAGAATAGTCACGTAGGCGACACAAGTGGCCGGATGGAATGCAGCTGTGTCGATAGCTGCATTTTAGGAAACGGTGGAGATTAGGTATGCGGCAACGGACTGAGCCGCGGGGCAGGAAGTGATAAAATAAAGTGTGGTCCGGTAGGCTAGAGGTAGGAAGAGTCGGTGGGAAAGAAAAAAGGTAGGCAGAGGACAGGGTCTGGTTACAATACACATTTCAGAAACCGCATTAAGCATCTAAAATTAACAACTGAAATCCCCTACATTATCAATAAGCATTCCTCACAAATTTCGAAATTCATATATCATTTCGTATAAACCGTTTATGTATGCATACAACAAAGTCTTCTTATATATCAAATTTAAATCATTCTCATGTCTTTATGTTAACTGTCGGAAAATATAACCAGTTTAGTAGTATTGATTACTCGGATCAATACGCGTCGTCCACACTAAACATAAATTTTCGGTTGTTTCTTTATCCAAGCAGTTTCTATTCAATTAATAATTCGCATCAAATTCATATTCAACAAAATAATCATCAATCTTGATAATAAATCTTTATAATCTCAGGATATTTCAATCCCTACAACGTCTTTCCACACAAACACAATAAACTTTGATCAATTTCACTTTCGGTCACATTAATTATCAGGACGCACAACCCTCTATATTACAAGTATATATCTCTATATAATAAAAAAATCTCGCCGCCGCCGCCACCATTGTGTAGGACAATGGCCTCAAGCCCCTCATGGATCCCGAGGCCGGATTTTTGTAAGCCTCTCATTGGTCGCAAGCCCGGATTTTTCTAAGTCTCTCAATGGCCTCAAGCTCGGATTTTTCTGAATCCCTTATTGGGCCCATTCCCAGATTTTTCTAAATCCCTTATTGGGTCCAAGCCCAGATTTTTCTAAATCCCTTATTGGGCCCAAGCCCAGATTTTTCTAAATCCCTTATTGGGCCCAAGCCCGGATTTTTCTTAGACCCCCATTGGCCCCAAGCTCGAATTTTTCTAAATCCCTCATTGACCCCGAGTCCGGATTTTTCTGAGTCCCTCATAGGCATCACGCGTGAATGTACATTGTTGTAAAACGGTTATCATTTTATAGATTTTACAGAAATTCAGTATCAAACATTGACATATTCTATTTAAGTTTTATTTAAAAACTTAGATTAGTTGCTTGAACCTTTTTCCGAGTTATATAGCATTTTGAAAAGGAAGTACAAAAATTTGAATTTGACTATTTTATAAAAATGCTACACATAAAAAATGTTTAAACTATTATAAGTCGCTCTAAAATATAAATTAGTATATTTCGAAACATTCTTCCGCGTATGAAGTAATTGTAAGGACCCTTTATATCGACACGCTGTAAGAACGTTTATATTTTGATTTACGGATCACGGGAGGTCGCACTCTATTATATTTGCGAGTTACCACATCTCAGTCATACGCGTAAACTCGGATAGCGACCCGGCAGAGTGAGAGAGTCCCACTCTGCCCAGTCGTCCGCGAGTACTCTCAGAGAGACTACGTTACGACAGACCCCATAGTCTACATCTACTTACTGTAAATAGGAGAAGCGGTAGCCTCGTTCTCGAGTGACGTCAGAGAGTCGTTTTCATTGAAACTAATTTCTTTTTATACTTGGCGTCGAGTCGCTACCGCAACTCTTGATACATATATGGGGTATTCCACGGGTAACGGGACAGGTTTTGGCCGCCGGTCTCAACATTTTTTTTTCGTCAAGAATATCGTTTTCTGGTATCATATAAAAACATTTGCACACAGTTATTGACCCCGATAAAGTCATAGTTTTTGTTGAGGCCTAATCGAAAAAAAAAAAAAAAAAATATTACCCGTACCTTTGATTGTGTGTCTTTTACGTGTTAACAGAGCAAAAAAAAAATCTGACCAGTGCATTTTAACCAGGAAAAAACGCTCTTTTCAATAAAAAAAAGCAGAATATTAATCCGATATGTAAAAAAAAGTCTACGGCCCAAAAACTGCAAAAAAAACAGTTTTTAATTTTTTTCACCCCTTAGGGTCTACTGAATTTTATCGAAAATTTTACTGAACATAGTTCAACATGTTAGAAATGTTCGGTAAAATTTTCAAGTTGCCTTTTTTTTTTGTTCGCTGGCAATTAAATAAATGAGTTTTATCTTCATCAATAGGAATGCAATGATATTGCATTACGCAGGGATCCGTGAAGTAAAAATATGCCTCTCAATGTAAATATCAATACTGTACCAGTTCAATATTAGTAAAATGTATAAAAACTGTTAATCTGAATGGAAATATTGCCTGCGTTAGTATATGGTGGCCCTGAAAAGGGCCGTTTTTTGTGTTGTTTTAATGCTTCATGATGACTTTCGAGATCGGCGCAGTTGAATACGAATACGTTTTGAAGTTCATCCTTCCATCTTTGGCTGGTATGGCTGCATGAAACTTCAGTGTCCCGGGTACGGTTTTAGCCTTCGCATATCGTTCCTTCAAAAATTGGACTGCCAAATCGCTTTCGCTTTTCGCGCTAAAGTGGAAGTCAATCCCTTTGATATTCTGCGTGGCCCAATCGAAGAGCCGTTGTGGTGTTAAAATCTGACTTTCTGGAGGTAGTTGCAGGCTTGCACGTGCAGCAAGTCTCTTAACTGTGCCTGATATTCCGTCGCAAGCTCCTTTTCCATGCGCAGTGGCAAAGAAATGCCATTCAGCATCAATACCGAAGTCTTGTTTGTGATGAAGCAAGTTGATGAAGTTCTTACAATTCTTGTATTGCTGTGGAGCTCCATCCGAAAAGTAGTAAATTTTCTTCACCGAAAAGTGCGTCTTTAAGTATTGGACAAGAATCCGTTGAAAGGCGTACACTGAACTGGTTATGTGATCAAGACAATCAGAAATGATCGTCAGGTTTTTGTTGGCAATTCCATTCTCCGATTTATAGTAAATCACGAAGGGGTGAATCGTTGCCTGGTCATTATTCCAGTGAAATCCCTGAGAAGCATCCTGTGCAACGAATGCATAATTCTGGGCAAAGTCTAAATCGACAACAAATTCTCCTTCTTGAAGATTTTCCTTGATCGACCGGTGGTACGATGCTTGTTGCTTGGCGATAAAATCGTGAAAAAGCAACGTTGTTAACTCACAGCATAGCGTATCTACAAACTCATCCGTGGGGATCTCCAAAGTTTCTAACGTTGATCTGTCTACTGAAATCCAACGAGAATATTTGATTGTGTCGATTATCGCGTCGTCGAATTTCATTTTAAGCATCTCGTTCAATTTTTTGGTGCCGGGACATTCTTTGCACTTGCTTGAAAAACATTCTATCGTCGGATCCTTGCATACTATAAATTTTAAGCAATCCTTGTAGTCAGTCAGCGGGATGGTCCAGTCTGAAGTGAGCTGTCCGATTCTGCAAGCATCTAGCTTTAGTTTGACGTTGTGGTGTGAGGTACAAACGCACACAGTATGTGTGCCACTCTGACCCGCCAGAACGCAGAACGGTGGTCGAAGAGTAGCAAATCGTGAAAATCCAATTTCTATTTCCGGATACTTATCTCGAAAATTTCGATGCAACTCTTTCAGATTACAGAGAACTAATCTTTTCTGTATTCTTTCTCGTTGGCCAGAGGGTTTTTTAACGGAGACGAAATCTTTTTTTCCTGCTAGGACACGACTATTCTCGTCGTCGAGATAAAATGCTTGTACTGTCGCCGAGGTGGTTGGGTCGAGTACCTTTCCAGCTTTAGCAGTGGGTGTCGATATCACTCCTGTTTCTGAGTATAGCTGTTTAGCGATTTGTATCATCCGTCTGCTCGCAGCAAACTCCGACATTACCTCGTTTATCGACAGACTTTGCGGCAAAACAGTGAGTATTTATATTTTATCTTGGCGAGAAGTAGTTTCCTTATCAAATTTGTCATGAAGTTGCTGTATCATCTCATCGTATAGCCGAGATTTCTTTTCTTCAACTGTTTTTGCGGACTCGTTCAAACCGGTTTTCAAAAATTCGTTTACCTTCTCATAAACTTTCTGCTTTTTGGCAGACGAGTATGTAACGGTCTGTTTACGTTTTTTCGCAATTGGTGACTCATCCACTAATTCGAGCAATCTTTCAAGTCCGCTATTGTTATTAGAAATCGCGAAACTTTGATAAGATGTAGTTGCTTCAGACTTTTCTTCCCCAACTGACGAATATTGAGAATAACCTCCAGGCTGACTTGTAAGGTTTTCCGAGTCCTTTTCATCTCGTGATAAAACACTAGAATCGCGTTTTTCTGAATGTCCGGGGTCAGGTTGACTCGTCGCGAGATCAAAACTATCCGATTTGTTGGAAGGTCCAGTTTTATCTAAAGCTCCAGATACAGTTTCCAGTTCCGGACTACATCGATTTTCTTCAATTTCGTCGTTCGGAACCGAAAGTGCATGTGGAGCCAGAGGCTTACCGTCAATTATCATACGACATTGTCTACAAAGATAAAGCCCTAATTTTAACGACGGCTCCCTGTCGATTTCGTGCTTAGTCACAAGTTTCACACGCGCACGTTTGTTTTTATGATTTTTTTTGTTGAATGGATTGTGGCAGTAATTTCTTACCATCGTGGATGAACCAAGTTAATAGTTTATGTTAAATAAATGTACACTTGTTCGGTTTGTTCATGAAACAGACCGTAGCTCTCTTAAACCTGCCGGGTAGTACGATTCACGCGGACCATGAAGAGAGACACTTCCATCTACCAGACCCCCCGAACAGGGCGCTCCACCCAATCACGTGCGATCTTAGTGTCCCAACCAGCGCACCAACGAACTCCGAGCATTGTCCCAACTATACACCAATCGGAGACGAGTGATGTCCCAGTTTCAACGGAGCAAGTTCCGATGCGACGGAAGTTTCTACTATTCACGAAAAAATTGCGCATTTAATTACGAGCGAACGAAAAAAAAAGGCAACTTGAAAATTTTACCGAACATTTCTAACATGTTGAACTATGTTCAGTAAAATTTTCGATAAAATTCAGTAGACCCTAAGGGGTGAAAAAAAATTAAAAACTGTTTTTTTTTGCAGTTTTTGGGCCGTAGACTTTTTTTTACATATCGGGTTAATATTCTGCTTTTTTTTTATTGAAAAGAGCGTTTTTTCCCGGTTAAAATGCACTGGTCAGATTTTTTTTTTGCTCTGTTAACACGTAAAAGACACACAATCAAAGGTACGGGTAATATTTTTTTTTTTTTTTTTTCGATTAGGCCTCAACAAAAACTATGACTTTATCGGGGTCAATAACTGTGTGGAAATGTTTTTATATGATACCAGAAAACGATATTCTTGACGAAAAAAAAATGTTGAGACCGGCGGCCAAAACCTGTCCCGTTACCCGTGGAATACCCCATATATATATTATAACGGGACACCAATCGGGCCTTCAGTTACAGATAAAAAAAAAACAAAATCATAAAAATAAAAACAATACAATAATTAAGATTCTTATTCGTACTAATAATGATAGAAAAATAGTGAATCAGTTTATTAATTGCAACAATTACAAATAATAAACTAAAGAGGTGAATATGACTTCAAAGTATACAATACACAATTTGTATACTTTGTGGACATATATGTTTACGCAGTATCTGTTTTGAAGACTTCTAACTGTTTCAAGGATATATGTGGATAGCTATGTCCCCGAAACAATCAGAAGTCTTCAAAACAGACCTTATATACACAAATATGTCCTGAAAGAATACTTACGTATATTTTATGCGTATTTTTAGCGTCTGTTTTGAAAACTTCAGTCATTTTGAGTACATATTTGATGATCTATTCAACATATATGAACATTAATTTCCAATGGCGAATTTCCTATAAACCTGCAAAAAATTGTATGTACGCATTACTGTTTGATTTTCAGAAAGCCAGACAGTATTGGAGGAAATTCAAAGCAAATTAGAGGAAACAGAAAACTGCGTTTCTTTCCTGAACATATCTGTCGCGAAAGATAAACTGTCCTACTCAGACGTATTACGAAAACACAAGGAGTGCCACGCTAACGTTAAATAAAAATATTCTATGGCGATGAACTTCTGAAATAAAAGTAATGTTACGAATTTTCTTGCAGATGTATTAGAGTATTAGAGCTTATCAAACGATTAACAGAATCTCTTTCAAAATGTCAAATAAAAATATTGAGTTTCCGTAAGCCAAGATTGTACGGTCACGAAAACTGAATAAACTAAGAAATCTTTACTCTAGTTATTGTCTGAAAGAGTAAAACGTATTGTGATAATAATTCTTAGAAAGATATTTCTATATTAAAATCTTCTTCCATTTGATACCAAGATTATGACGTAGTTTTAATTTCTGTACTTTCAAGTAAAAAGTTTACTTAGTAATTAATCGGTTATGTTCACAAAGACTGATTAAACGAAGCAAAACATATACATTATCGATTACTGATCTAACAGAGTTTGAGATACTGTGATAACACTTCTTTTTTGGTATCTTATTTTTAATTTTCTCTATATTTTTAAGTAAACAGTTTACTTAGTGTTACTCGCTTACGTTCCAAACATTAAACAAACTGAGTAAGAAAAAATGCATCTGATAGTAGTCTAAAAGAGTTTTATGATAATAATTCAAAGAAACGTAGCGTATATTTTTAAGCTATGTTGAACCAACGCATTGATTGCAATATTCTTTAAGATTTTTATGTGATGTTCAAGTACTAAGAAGAGCTTATGTGATGATATTATAAACATATTTGTTCAAACCTATATAAACTGCCAAAGAACTGTATGAATATAATAATTTAAAAAACTGATTAATATTCACCTTGCAAATTTTTTTAAAAATACGTGGTTAAACCGATTATACCTAACTCTTAATAAAAGGACATTCGCCCAAAATTCATATATTAATATCAATTCGAAGTAATAAATGAAGAAATAAAAGAATGATAACGATGAGTATGAAAGTACGTTTTGTAGGGTGCCAAACTGGTGTTTCTAATATGCTCGAGCAGACAATACTGTTTGAGGACCCAATTTTTGAAGTATAGTGTACTTGAGTTAGGGATTGAATTTAATATGTACATCTGTACTTATTATATAAGTTTATTAATTTTTTAACGTTCTTGCAGCTCAATCTTGCATTTTGAACGCTGTCCTCAAATTATACAGACTGTATATTTGTTGCTTTGAGGACAGGCCTCGAATAATACGAACTTATATTCAGTATTTTCAGGACAGTCCTGAAAATAACATTCTTTTATCGCGTCCCGAAAGTATTCATATGGTGGAGTGTCATATCTTTGAGGACAGTCCTTAAAAAATACATTACGCCGATAAAATTATGAGAACAGTCCTCAAAAACGCCAGATGTCCTCGAAACATACGGTACCTATCTGAAAATGTCTTCAATGTATACCATTCGCACATATATATATCTGTTTTCGCGTCAGCACTTTGCGCATTTGGAGTAACCTCGACTACTTCTATACAAAAAATAAATTTTATATATATATATATATAAAAGGACTGTTTCAGGACTGTTCTGGAATCCACCATCATTAAATGATTGGTATCTTCCAGGACTCTTCGGGTTTTTATATGTTGTGACGAGGCGTTAGAACGCGCTCGCATCAACGCGCTAGGCCTAGAGTGCTCGTGCACCGAGGCCGCCTGAAAATCAGCGTAGCAACCGAATCGCTTCTCGTCGTCAAGCATCGGCATATTTTACGAACGTTCGACTGCCGTGAATATTACACTTACAGGATTCTTGGAATGAGAGCGACAGCCCCGGGAGACGCTAGAGACGAACGAGGATGAATAAAGGGAGAAAGAACGCGGAACAACGCGACGATCGACGAAGTCGATCGATAGCGGGTCCGTGACCCCCACCCCGGACGTCCGTGGCACGCGTTATCCGGCAGAGCGCTCGAGATTAGGGAAAAAGTATTCAGTATGAAAATGACTGTCTCCATAACGAGTTGAAGAATTTAGAATATGAAATTATCTCCGGTGTAAGGAGTATGGAAATGACTGTCTCGACAACGAGTTGAAGAATTCCTAAGATAGAGTAGAAAAGAGTCGCGATTATCGAGACTATTAACGTGTTCGAGCAGGCATCTCGAACGAAGCGAGTACCGTTAGAGAAGCCCTGGTATTGTTGTGGCGATTGATTCCGATAATATTTCGCGTGCGCGTGAGTACTCACGAGAGTCTCGTAATCAAGAGAACTTGCGATCGACCTGTGGGACACCGCCCGAGGAAAAAGCGTGAATCAAAGGAGATAAAAAGACCGAATCTAGCCGTGGAGAGAGGCCCAGGGACTATCGAACCAGCAGCGACAAACGAAAGAAAAAGCTAGTCGGCAAGAAAAGACAAAGAAGGAACCATCACCAATTTACCCCGGCTATCGGGTATAATAATAGGTGGCCTGGCGCCCAGCAACAACAAGAAAGGTAAAATAAGTGAAAGTGCGTGAAAAGACTTTGCACAAAAACTGTGCATTAACAAACATTGGGCGTCGTTATATTTGGTCGATTGCCCCTCCCCCAGTCTCCGAAATACTGGTGCGAGGAGCCCGTCACAATGTATATCCGAAATACAGGTAGTTTCCAGGACTTTGTTCGTTTCCAGGATTGTACAAAGTATATAAAGTCAAATGTACGTATATATATATATATATATATATATATATATATACTGTAATTCGCAAATATTCCAGTATATATATATATATATATACTGTAATTCAGATTCTAAAATTCACTTTGAATTTTGAGTTTTTCCACACATTTGTTCTATATTTTTTTAAAATCTAAGTTAACTTTACAATGCGGAAAAATTCATACGTCTCATTGCGTTACAGCGGTTCGCTGAACGACCCACCAATTGCAGCTCAGATTTAAATGCTGTCAACTAATTTCTACAAAAATTAATGAGTACTTTTATTTCGGGAACGAAAAATGTATGGCTCAAAGGGTTAAGTGTATGGTCTCCTTTCTCCATAAAAATTTCGATGGTTTATTCATAAAATCCTTTTGTTTACGATTGTTAAAACATTTAAATATTATTCTATAGAAAATGTAAATTATTGTTGATCATAATACCTTTTACAAAATTATACGGTGTATATTTACGAAATAAAATAATGGAGATTTACAACCCAGCTCATTACTGATACGCACAGAGCATGACGATTTTGCAAAAGCGAGTAAGCTATTACAAAGAAAACTATTAATTTTCTGCAGGTCATAACAAACTACCTTTTCGTAGCCTAAAGTAGACGAAAATAATTTTTAAAAAATATACAGAAATGACTGCTGTCTTTTTCAGGACCATTAAAAAAATCAAAAACAAAAATAATCGCCATTAGATAATAAAAAAAATTGAAAATAGCCTTAGAGAAACACTAATAACGCTAACATGTGACAAAAAATGACAAAAATTACTGCCAGTTTTTAAAGATCATAAAAAAAAAATAAAAAAAGTGCCTCGAGAAAATCACGAGACGCGAAAATCAGCTTTGGAAAAAATTAATTGGCCACAGAAAAAATGACAAAAATGACTGCCAGTTTTTAAATATCATTTTTAAAAAATGAGAAAAGTCCCTGGAGATACTCGAAAAAAATCGTAAATTTGCTTTGGAAAAAAATTAATTGCATGAACAGGTTAAATGTTAAAACTGGCTAACTGGAAAAACAATGACAAAAATGACTGCCAATTTTTAAAGATCATAAAGAAAAAATAAAGAAGTAATTACAGCTGTCTAAAGTATAAAATATCAAGATGCAGAAATCTCCAGGGTTATAAATAATTCCTTTTAAGGAACTTATACTCATAATTATAAAAAATATAATTATAATTAAGAATTATAATTTGCAAAAGCTTGTACAAAGAAAAAGATGAATTTTTTGCAGGTCATCATGAACTACCCTTTCGTATATCAATCAACGGACTAACTGCAATTCATAATTGATATGCAAAGGCCGTAATGACTAATCTGTTCATCCATTATCCTGTTAATAAGGTGCTAGAATTTACAATTTATCGTATTACGTACATAAAATGTGTCCTACAAATCAAAAGTCATCATAAGGCGTCATAAGTTAGCTGTACTTGGCCCGCTCATATGTAGCCTTGTGGTACGGGCGTACGCTACGTTCATACACACCACCTCTTCGTTCACTCTTGCCGGCCCGACTGTGCGGTCTGCACGCTCAAACTGAGAACCGTTGGATTGACGAGCAAACACATTTGCGCTGTCCAGTTTCACGGTGTCCTCACTGTATATATTGGTAGTAGGCCTAGCGGCTAAAGCCATATGGACGGAAGATATATATATACGTATATATAGTAATAGTTAGCAAATAAATCCAGCTTCCAGCCAGAACGGCGTTTTGGAGTTTATTAGTGGAGTGATACAGTGAGCAGCGATGTAGTGGTATATTATTTGTATATAAGTGAAGTGATAAAAAGTGATAATTTTCTAGATTATGTGGCTGAAAATATAAAACGACCCCTCTTAAAGGCGATCAGTGGTGCAGTGTGTATTATAGTTTTCTCCTATTAGTTATTTTTTGACATATTTAATTTTTTATTATACAGCAATGTTTGGTGTAATAATTAACCTAAAATGTACAAGCTGTAAATAAAGTTTAATTGAGTGTTTCAAAAATTGTGTCATTTCAAAATCTATAAATGTTGCAAGTAAAAAAAAATAGCAAAAAACTTCAGAAACTCCTGACTTAAGGGGGGGCGAGTCAGCAAAAATGATTTTCAGAGAGTTATATTTTTTTATTCCAGTCAACCGATGAATATGAAATTGATATATCGCTTAAGAACTAATTTACAAATTTAAAAAGTAATGAATTTATAAATTGGTGGATATCTTTGGCCTGGCGACTTTAAAAAAAAATCCCTCCGCTTACCTGTTGTAGAACGTTGTTACAAAGAAAATTAGACATCATCAAGCAAAATCCTTTCAGTGCTCAATTCTGAACCATGCACACAGTTGAAAAAGCCCAAATCTGGTTTACAATGGAATCGGTTAACTAAATTGGTTTCAACACTGGCAGAAAAATTCTTTGTTTCAGTCCTTAAGTGATATGTAAATTTCATATTTATCAGTTGACAGGAATTAAAAATATAACTCTCTAAAATTCATTTTTTTTCTGACTTTTTTTTCTAACCCCTTTAAAAATTCAATTATAAAGTCTTATTTTCTAAATTTGTTTTGCAATAACTGATCTAAAATTTTTCAAGATAAACTCAAACAGAGTGTATCAATGTTCCATACTAAATATAGGTGAAATCAATAAAGAAGTTAAGATTTGTATAGAAATTTGAATTTTCTTTTTAATAAAGCGCTACACTTCAAAAACAGTTCATGCAACTGATCCATCATTTTGCATAAATCGTTAAAAGAATTTATCCTTGTTTAATATTGAATTTGGTATCAATCCAATGAAGAGTTTAGAACATTAAAGAGAATTTTTTTAGGTGTGTTCGCCCTTGTAGTTTCATCATCTTTGTGGTTGTCATTGTGCATCGTTGTTTCATCTTTGGATAATATAAGAAATTATTTTGGAGGGATAGTTTCATATACACTTTATTTTAATAACAGAATTTAAAAGCTATGATGCATTAGTGAACACGGGTGCAAAGTCAGACATTGTGCATTGCTTACTTATTTTCCATCTTTCACATGGCGTATTTCTCCATGAGGAAGCCAAAGTTGGTGATCACATTAACTTTTAGAGATTGCTCTGTGAAAGATGGAATATGTGGATGTAATGTGCTAGGCTACATATTGCACCTTGTTTTATATTCATATAATTTGAAAAATTGAAATAGTGAAAAATAAATTTGTAATAAAAAAGGTTTGAATTTCTAAATTTGTTCAAGTAACTGATCTAGAATTTTGCATAAAACTTAAAAGATTGAATCAATGTTTAATACTAAATTAGCTGAAATCGATAAAGTAGTTAAGATTTTATAGAAATTTTTATTTTCATTATTGTTCTGAAAATGATATAACTGGAGAACAGTTCAGGCAACTGATCTAAATTTTTGCATAAAACTTGAATAGCGTGTGTCTATGTTTGATACTCAATTTGGAAAAAATTTATAATGCAGTTAAGTTTTTATAGAAATTTGCATTTTTTGTTTGTTTAAATGCTATAACTCAAGAACAGTTCAAGTAACGGTTCAAAAATTTTGTACAAAACTTGAATAGAATATATCATTGCTTGACACTAAATTTGATGAGAATCCAACAAAGGGTGCATATTTAAGAGAATTTAAGTTGCGGTTGTCCATGTTTTTCGCATCTTCATGGATATCATTGTGCATGGTCGTTTCCTCTGTGAATAATAATATAAGAAACTATTTTGGACAGATAGTTTCATATGGAGCATCGTTTGTATTGATATAATGCTCAATAAGTTGAATGGGATTATATGAGAGGGATCAATCGGTATGGGCTAAAGTTTTAATAACTTCGGCGACGATCTTCAATATATCTTTGTATATTGAACATAACAAAACTCGGCATATCTTTGCACTCGAGATAGAATAAAAAAATGAAAATAATAGAAGGAAATATTTTTGGTAACACGAATGATAAAAACTTTAAACAGTTTGCAACAAAAAAAAAACTCTTTGTTCTCTTTAATATTCTTTTCACGACGACTGTCTCGTAGCAGCAACGATCCTCGACTGACTTGGAACTCTCACGCGCGTACGCGTTCTCGCGCGTCTCGAACCTTCTCGACGCTTCTTCGTTATTTGGTCTTTCGCGACCAATCAGCGTCGTCTCTCGATAAGGCGGATTCGCATGAGCCATTCTTAACAGTTTGTTTTAACAGAGTTCAAAAGTTATGACACATATAATCTTTACACCCGTGAAAACGGGTGTAAAGTCCGGCATTATACATTGCTTACTTATTTTCCACTTTTCACAAGGTTATTTCTCTGTAAGGAAGCCAAATTTGGCGATAACATTACCTTTTAGAGATTGCACTGTGAAATGTGGAAATTAAGGAAGTGGTGGCGTGGTTCAAGGCCAGATTTCGTACCCTTTTTTGTATTGATATGATTTTAAAAATTGAAAAATTAAAAAATAAATTTATAATAAAAAAAGTTTGAATTTCTAAATTTGTTCAAGTGACTGAGGTGTTGCATAAAACTTAAACAGATTAAATCAATGTTTAATACTGAATTAGGTGACATCGATAAAGTAGTCAAGATTTTATAGAAATTTCCATTTTCATAATTCTTTTGAAAATGATATAACTGAAGAACGGGCAACTAATCTAAATTTTTCTATAAAACTTGAATATGTTAATGACAGTGCGATTTTGTCAAAAAAAGCAAACGCGTAAAATAGAAATTAGCATTACAGTTTATGTCACCGACTGAGTAGTAGCACATTATGTTACACGGGAACATACATTTAAAAATGATGTATTGATATTTAGTCATTTTTATAAAATCCATTTCGGTAAGCAGAAGAAGAATAAGAGGAACTTTATATTTCTTACCCGTTGTGCTTATAAATATACATGCTAAAGAATATATATAAAGAAGTTAGTGAATTGCGAGTTCTTTTATTCGGAATTGATCGGTGGCAAGAGATTTAAACAGCTATGCAAAAAGTAGTGAAATCCCCCAAAAAACCCTCACGGGTAAAAAAATTGAGATAAGTACATTTACGTGAGTGGTATCCGATTTGCCTCAAAAAGAAAAAAAACAGTGTCAGAAACTTGACCAGCATGCTGCGCATAAGTACAAAAAGTCGCGAAATAAACTAAATATATGTGCAGCATGTCAAGTGCATATTGTTCAACAGTAATATAGACACAGTATTCTTCTTATTAGAGACTAATAAAAATCTTGCAGTCGAAAGTAAAAAAATTTAGAAATGAAACACAAATTCTTGCCATTAAAATTTAAAAAAAATGTAAACTACAAAAAAGGAAGAAAAAAATGGTAAAATAATTCAAGAATGTTTAACATGAAAAAAAAAATTAATCCATAGTACTTGGCGAGTTTGCGAAGTACCCACATGGTTGTTCATCATTGAATGTTCATATTAGTATATAAACTCGCCAAGTACTGTGGATTAATTTTTTTTTTTTCATGTTAAACATTCTTGAATTATTTTACCATTTCTTTTTTTTTTTTTTTTTTTTTTGAGGCAAATCGGATAAGGAGGATTTCACTCACTGGAGGCAATTCACTCACGTAAATGTACTTGTCTCAATTTTTTTACCCGTGAGGGTTTTTTGGGTTGTTGTATACACTACAAATATCGAGAAAGTATCGTGCAGTACCCACAGCCATAAGCAGGAGACGCAATATCACTGAACGGGTGATCAGCTGATTTTGATTAAACGAAGTTTTTGCAAATAGCAAACGTATATTTTTTCTAAAATATTTTTTTGGTACAATGTATCAATTACAAAAACGTTATAAAAGTTATTTTATTTTGTTAACTTTATCATCTTGAGTTTATTACTTTTGGGTTTTGGTGACGCGACAATATTTTTTTATTTTCCGTTTCGCTTCACTCCAAATTTCTTTGTATTCTCTATTGACGGCACAACATACCGCATGGCTCCGATATTCATTGTCATCTATTGAAGCTGACAGCCACATACCCTGGTAGAACATGGCTACAATTTTCAAAAGATGATATATCATTCGATGAAACATCTTTTGGCGGCTTCGCATTTTTTTCTTTTTGGCATCGAGATTGCGTGCGCACATAGATTCGGTTGTTGGTGCCATCGTTCACACTTTGTGAGCGTCTCAAGTACTGAAAAAAAAAATTATGTTAATCATTAATTATCAAAAGTTATTCGCATTAACAGATGAGTCCAAAAAGTTGATCATAGTCTGACATG
This sequence comes from Perithous albicinctus, assembly GCA_964016905.1. Taxonomy (NCBI): domain Eukaryota; kingdom Metazoa; phylum Arthropoda; class Insecta; order Hymenoptera; family Ichneumonidae; genus Perithous; species Perithous albicinctus. The sequence goes on along the minus strand of OZ024688.1, from coordinate 22,269,772 downwards.
AATCCCAAAGGTTGTTCGTAGTAACACATAAGCTTCTAAAGAGAACTTCTTCCTTTATTCTCACATAGTTCTGTATCATTAAAACCTGCTTTGTCATAAAATCCATTGCATTTGCAGCGAAGGTAAAAAATAATTCATAATACTACATGAATTACGAGCCAATCCTACAAAATTCAGTCGGAAAGTTTCAGTTTCACCGAGGCAACAGTTTTATTCACAAGAACTTATAAAGAATTAGAGAAAATTCTTTAACAATTTTACGTACGGAAAAGTCTTTTGGATACTTTGGTGCCGTAAGTTTTGTTTTTCAAAGTCACGCTGCGTGGATGAATTCGGCGATGGTACTGTCCAGCCTCAGCAGGTTATGTAGCTGTCGAACACCTTACAAACTCTATTATTAATAATAGAGGAGCGTATTATACTTATTATTGCTATTTCTTACCTGCTTTTTTCGCTTAGCTATTCAACTTCAACAAAGCAGCACGAACGATGTGTACGTAATGGCTGACGTACATATAAAAATGAAGCTGACATGACTCGAACGACCCGACAATGAGTTGAAGAAGCATTGGTGCCTTAAAAGCGCCAACCAATAAAATGTAACGTTTTATCGAACGTACAATATAGCAGTTACTATCAAAATCAAGACCGAGACAACTAAATTGAGATGCAGCGTACTTTTCATATGTAGCGCACCCATTATTTACGATAGAATACGAAAAATATCCGTAATAGGGAACGGATCCTATTGCTTTTTTCTTGTTCAAGACGGAGGTGAAAAACAAAGACAGTTTCGAGAAGCTCCTTTATTATTTTAGACAAAACTATATGAAAAAATTGCAGTGTAAACACATATCTACTTCAAGTTTTCATGCAATTTATGCGAGATAAACAGTGCGTAGTACTGTTAAGCCCGACACAGGGAAGCCGTGAGGGCGATATTTAAGATTTTAATATTTAAGGGGCACCATCTAAAGCGCTTGGCGCATCTGCTCTGACTGACAGGAATTTGTGTGGATGAAGAGAAGGTTACAGTCGTTAAAGATTGATAATTGAGATAGCTTTCTGGTTTTTCTTTACTTTCATCAAAATAAATGATGTACAGAGTACTACAATTTTAAACTCGGGTAAATACAATGATTATTGGGATAATAATATTTCTTAACTTACGTTGGTAGTATTCGCAGTTGTGGTTTTCTCTGTTTCCTTTATACGCTGTTCCTTTATTGTGTTAGTTGTTGAATTTGGATATGGTGAGTCCTCCCTACACTCCGGTGATTGTCGCAGCTTGAACTCGAAGAATTACGATTCACGCTCACCTAGGTGACTTCCCGTTCCCTCGGGTGGGAAGGCTTGGTCGCGAAAGAGCCGAAGGCGCGTAAAGTACTTCGCGAGGGCCGGGACAAGACCGATGACTTCGACCGGAACTCTCGAATCGAGTTCCTGTCGGGTGTAGATTAGCGGAGAGACTAACTAACTTATTTTTCGATTCCCCGAGCATGGGGCGATGGACTCGAAATTGCTGACGCGTAATTTCGCAAGAGCGCGTGGCTCGCTGCTCAGCGCTAGGTAAAGACTTCCGCATCGCAAAGGTCGATGCGCCGAAAAGAATTTATTTTTCGCAATATCCTTATACGGATATAACACCCCCACTATCAGATTGAAGCCCGGGGACCTTGATCTCCGGGGTTCAACCTGACGAAGGAAGCAAAATGATAAGAAAAATTAATTAGAGGGTTCTACTGAGCTACTAGCGAGGCGCTCTTGCGTTACAGAGTTTTTTTTTTTTTTTTTTTTTAAAGTACTTTAATACTAGTATTCCTTATATAAGTATCTAAATTGGTAATACAAAAAAAAATTTAGACTATGGGAGAAATTTATCTTTATGGTGTTACGGTCACGTTACAAGTGTTACAGCGTGACTTGGACCGTGTGTGGGCAATGCCGGTGCGGTACGCGTAGGTTCGATGGCCAGTTGTATCGGCGCGCATGATTCCCAAAGGGAAGCTGATTGGAGGGTTTCCCTCTCTGCTCGTGTTGACTGGTTGCCGATAATGCATCCGACGACGTTTGCAGCACCCGAAGATGATTCCAGGGAGGCTGTTGCGGGCTAGGTATAATAGCAAGGTCGCCGCTGTCGCGAGCGAAAGTCCAATTCCGCTGTATGCCCATGTTGTCGTGCGATGGTACCACTTGATCGCCTTCTGTTCCTTAGCCAGTTGATCCAAATGGGTCTCAATGGCGTCCAAGCTTACATCTGCTTGATGAAGCTGGCCACCAAGTGAAGGCACCCGTGCTGCAAGTACCAAAGGGTCGAGGTCCTTTCCGTATGTTTCGGATATAGGAAAAGACAGCTCGCTGATGTTCAGAACGGCCGGTGGTTGGTGTATACTGTCGATGGAAGATGGTATGACGTTGGTCGGAGGAAGCGTGATGTGTGAGGAGTATCCTGTACAGCCAGGATCTAACTGCAGGACCCCTGATCCCTCGATGGAGACGGTTGACGTGGTGCCATCAAGGCATTTTACCCGCAAGGTTTCACTCGTGTCCAAGGAGTATAGCCATTCGTGGGTGTGCTCCAGGAATGTCCATTGGGCTTGATGGTTACGAGCCATGCGAATGTCGCATCTCCGGAGAGCTTCGTTGGTTGGCGCGACCAGTAGGCGTGCTTCACAAGAGTCTTCATCATGAACGTCCCTCAATGCAGCGTGTAAAGGGCAGGCGTAGCTGGTTGGCAAGTGATAGCATTTCTTCAGGTAGGATTCGTCGAAGGTGAAGTATTTTCCCTGCTCATTGGACCAGGCCAAGTACGGCTGCCTTGGTTGGACGTAGGCAGTGCCCTTTGTGGTACCATTGAAATTCTGAGGCCGCAAGCAAGGGTACAGGCGGTACAGTTGGAAGGGCTTGATCTCCAACAACGGTAGAATAATGCTTACCAGAAGTCGTCCGTCTTGATATTTGGTGGAGGTACGGCTGATGGCCGAAAGATCTGTCGTTCTCAGGTCAGTCATGGTGACAGGAAACTCCAACGCTTTTGTGTGTTCTCTCACGTGATTCGCTGCGGTAGTAAGCTGTTCGATGGAGAGCAGATCTGGATGCAGAATTCCCAGCTGTATGTTGTGAATAGCGTCTATGAAGCGCTGCAAAGTTCTGATGTAGTTGTCGGCGGCGTCGATCATGCTGGCGGATAGGCTGATGAGATGCGTGGTGTAGTTCAGACGATGAATATCTTCCATCTCCCAGCGCAGTGTTCGTTGTACATCAGCAGTGGCGTTGGCGATGCGCCTGACCTCGAAATCGAGAAGATGCATTTCCGAATCAATTTGATTGATTGCTCCTCGAATGATATGAGTCGTGTTCTTCACGAGGTGCGTGAGCTCCTGTCCCTTCTTCTCAAGGTCGGCGATCTCGCTACCATACCAATCAGCATCATCCTCTGTGAGTGTCCCGAAGAGGGCATGAGATATGGTGCCCACAAAACCTAAGGGAGCTCCGCGACTCTTCTGCGTCTTAGGGCTTTTGGTATCCTCCGCTGGGTTAACGAGAGCTCTTATCTGAGATTTTAACCCTTCTATTCTCTTTTCTCGGCCGCAAAGGCGGGCTTCGGGTAGAAGACCGCGACATTGGCTCGATCCAAAGAGAGACGTGCACTCGTGCAAGAGATGTTGAACCTGCTCGGTACCCCAGGGCTGGCGAGAAAGATGCCATTCGAGATCGAGATACGTGACGATCTTCCAATCGGTCGTAGTCACGCGGATGTCGGGCAGTTGTTCGTAGAATATGCCCGGATGATCAGACATTGGCCGCATCTGGTATCCCGGCGAGACCACAACAGCAGGCGGAAGAAGAGTAGCAAAGAAGAGGACCCGTTGAGGCAACATGATCTGTAACAAAAAAAAAAACTCGTCGTTTCGATTATTAATTTGCCAATTTTATTTTATTAGGATGTTTGGTCTCGAGTCTGCCGGCCTTGTTGGAATAAGTCACGTTTCCTCTTTCCGTGATGCCGACGACCTCGTAAGGGCCGTGGTATTGAGGGCTAAATTTCCCTTTTCGCGGTTCTTGGAGGACATATATGTCGTCTCCTATTTCGAAATTAACGGGATGCGCCTCGCGATCGTATAGCTGTTTAGAGCGCGTTTTTGCTGATACGAGGTTGCCCGCCGCGACTCGACGAATCTCATCAAGCCTGGTTACTAGATCGATCATATATTGATTGTACGTCTCAATTCTTTCGACTGTCGGAAACGCAGATATCGGACGCGATATTTTCCCTACATTAGCTCGTAAGGGCTGAAATTCGTTCCCGAATGGACAGATGTGTTATACGCGAGCATGGCGAAAGGCAATAACTCATCCCAGTCATCGAAGTGAGATAAGAAAGCCTTCAAATATTCGGCTAATACTATATGGCTACGCTCCAATGAACCATTAGTTTGCGGACCGTACGCAGAGGTGGTTATGGTTTTCACACGGAAGATCTCCGCTAGCTGCTGAAATAGCTTGCTGGTGAAGCACGTACCTCGATCGGTGAGAATTGATCTCGGAGGGCCGTAAAGTGCGATCCAGTGCCTTGCAAATTCCAACGCCACAGTTTCTGCTTTAATATTGGGCACCGGAGCAGCAGCACAAAATTTTGAAAAATTGTCTTGCATTGTGAGAATGTAACGATTTCCGCTGGGAGTAATGGCCAAAGGACCAACAGCATCGATCGCGATTTTCTCAAATATATCACAGGGTGTGTCGGTGATATGCATAGGCTGACGAGTTTTAATGCGTGCTAATTTTTGTTCCTGGCAGATTTTGCAACGACGCACGTATTCCTCTGTTTGCTGCTTCATTCCTGCCCATTTAAACCTTTCCTGCAGGCGCCCATATGTCTTGGTTATGCCCTTATGACCCCCGGTTAAGCTCTCGTGTGCCTCCCGAAGGATTTCGGAGCGTTGGCTTTGCGGCGGTTCGTTTTTGATGAAGCCGTTACACACGGTGATAGTTACCAGGATGCCCTTAAAGATGGTTTCCAGCATCTGTTTGAGAACATAATAAGGGATATTCTCAAGGCCGTCGCCTAGCTTGGAGATTCGTAGGTCAGGGATGCGATAATGTTCGACCGCTTCACGAAGAGCGTGTAGTCCCAGTACCAAATCTTCCGGCGTCACTTGGTCATGATGACTTTCCTTGAGGGCGACACTGAGGGTTTTAAAGTGCCCTTTTGGTGAGACGGCCACGTCGCCTTTCTTTAATTGACTATCCTTTAAATGATCCTGGTTGATGCGCCCAAGTTCAATTAATAGCTGACCGATGGGGTTGGTGACTTCGCAATCGGCGCTAATAAAATGAGCCACGATGCTGCCCTCATAGGTCACCGACTCTCGACTCTGCTCGATGACGCATGTCCCTGGTTCTTTATTGTGGATTTTGTGATCTGGCATCTTCTGGAACGCGTCTTCGTCGGACGGGCCAGAAGATCTATCCGAAAAAGGAATTTGAGTGGCCATGGTCTGGTCAGAGTTCTCCGTAGGGCTTCTGCAAGAGATGGCCTCTGTTTCCGTTTTCTCCAAGGGCGTCGGGTCCTGAATAATGTTGCTTGGTGGTTCTCGTTCCCTCGAGAAAATTCTCGTATCAGGGCGAGGACTAGACCGAGCCAAGGGCCCCCGAACAGGTAGAGGCGTTGGTATCGTTGATCTTCTGTTGACCGGAATCACTGTGGACCTTTCCAAGTCGATGTCGCGAGCTGGAGGTTCTGTCTCGGTCGGCTCTTTGATATCCGCCTCGGTATTCCTCAAGTCGTGTTGCTTAAGTGCATCCTTCAAGTCCTGCAGGCATTGTCGTCCCATGCCAACCAACTCCGCCAAATCGTCAACGGAAGATGGCTCCTCATCTGGTGTGGGTAACACTGGACTCTCCAGGGCTCCCTCTGCTTCCTCAACGTAGTTGCGTACGCGAAGAGATTCATCGAACTGAGAGAAAGATTTCCGTAATCCGTCCAGGAAATCTGTGGCCACGGGTTCCTGCTGCTTTTCGGGCGTTAACGTTCGTTCCGCAGGTGGTTCAGCTTCACTGTCGCTAGACTCTTGCGGAGCGACTTCGACGATCGCCACTTCTTGCTTCCTGCGTGGTACCTCAGGTTCCGGCTTGTCAGTGGACTCGCATCCTGCGTCCTCGTGTTCAGTGGTGTCCGTCTCTGTGTCTGCAGCTGGGCTGGGGAGCATGCATCGGTGACTGACGCGGATCGGTGGAATCTGTTCCGTCGAGGATTCGTCCCCCCGTGGTGTCGGTGTCCGGTTCCTTGTAGGTCACTCGTCTCGCTGATGGTCGTATCTCCTCACGACGTTTAACCCTAGATCCAATAGAGCTGATCTCAGCCGCTCTTGAGACTGACGGTGCCACAGGGTTTTTAGACGGTACGGTTACACTCTGGGTACGAGTCCTGGGTCGAACGAGAATTGATGATGGTGGTCCTGCGGAGCTGGCTGTTCGTGGTCGGGTAACAGTCTCTTTGGCTATGGGAAACACGGAAACAACTGCAACTCCCGCAATGGGGTTGCGAGACAGAGCATCCGCGTTTTGGTTTAATTTCCCTGGCCGATATTTAATCTGAAACGTGTAGTTTCCCACCTTCGTTCTCCATCGTGCTCTGCGATTCGACTGATCTGTCATATTATGGAGCCACGCAAGCACTTGGTTGTCGGTGATAAGGGAAAATGGTCGGCCGTATAAATAAGGCTTGAAATACCCAATTGCGCACACCGCTGCGAGACACTCTTTATCGTTGCTGTGGTATCGGGTTTCCGCTGGTTTTAGAGAACGGGAGGCATATGAAATAGGACGCTCCTCTCCATTGATAACTTGGCTAAGCACGGCTCCAAGCCCAGCGTCAGAAGCGTCGGTGGCGAGCACGAAGGGCTGACTAAAATCCGGATATTGTAGAACCGGCTGCTCGCACAGTGCGTCGCGCAGCGCCTCGAAACTTTTCTGTTCCTTCGCCGTCCATTCAAATTTCCTACCCTTCCTCAGCAGATCACTTAACGGCTTTGCCATTATGGCGAAGTCCTTGATGAAGCGACGGTAGTAGTTTGCAAATCCGTGAAATTGTCTCACCTCCGTCACGTTCGAAGGTGGTGGGTACTTCTTTACAGCCTCTATCTTCATTGGATCAGGCTTTACTCCATCGCTGGAAATAATATGCCCCAAGTATGTCACATTCAAACGAAGAAATTGAAACTTTTCAGTTTGGAGGGTCAAATTGACTTGTCGGAGACGTGTCAAGAGCCTTCGGACTCGTCGCCCATGTTCTTCGAGGGTGGGTGCGTAGATGATGATATCATCGAGATAGACGAACAGTTCCACACCATGTAACCCAGAGAGGGCCACGTTCATGTGCCGCTGGAAGACTGGCGGTCCATTGCGGAGTCCAAACGGAAGAACAGTGAATTCATAATACCCCTCCGGCGTTGAAAATGCTGTTTTTGGACGATCCTTAGGGTCCATTTCGATTTGGTGGAATCCACTGGCGAGGTCGAAGATGCTGAAATACTTTGCACCTCCCAACTGGTCCAGAATATCAGTAATATTTGGGAGAGGGTACGCATCAGGTAGCGTTTTCTCGTTCAAGGCCCGATAATCGATGACCACGCGCCATTTGCGATTGCCCGCCGCGTCGGCTTTCTTCGGAACGATCCACAAAGGGGAGTTGTAAGGCGAGGCGCTGGGTTGAATTTTTCCGTCCTTCATGAGTTTGTCCATCTGCCGGTTAATCTCCTCCTTGTGCACCACCGGATATCGATATTGCCGAGTATTGATTGGGAGGTCATCGGTGGTAGGAATTGTGCACCGCATCAGCTTAGAGCGGCCCAATTTATCGCCAGGCAAATTAAAGCGATCAGGAAATGCGGAGACTAATGACCGTACATGCTTGTATTCCTCTGAATTTAGATGGTCAGTGCTTAACACTGACAGTATTGCCGAAGTCCGATTCATTCCTGCGATATCGGACTCGTTAATCGAGTCGGAATCCGAGATTTCTTCAGGCGGCCCGCGATACTCAAAAGGAATGAGTTGTTGAGCGGGGATGACGATTTCGGCATCCTGCGGCGTAGTATTAACCGCCATGACGTAGCAAGTTCCCCCGTGGGCAGTGACGGCCGCTTCGCCGATAAAAATTCCCTCGTCCGTCAGAAGACGTGGAAGATATCCTTCACGGATGTCTGGATTTTTAATATTTATTTTTACCGGTTTCCGTGTACGTGCTGGGACCCGTGCTATGCATACCGACTGTCTGTTGGTGCATTCTAACCTCATACCGGTGCCGGACTTTGAGCCGGAAATGGTCTTGACACTTGCTACGTACCCACCTACGCGAGAAGGTATTTTGTCGCACAGAAACGGTATTGGCCGTGTGGGTCGACTCACAATCATCAGAGCGTTGTGATGGTAAGATATCTCGGCCTTTTCCTGCACGAGATATTCCTCGCCCACAATGCCGACACCAGGTACGGGAAGGCTTCCCTGGAACACGTAAAATCTCACGGGCTGCGAAAACAATTCCACGATCGCGGTACCAACGGCTTGCAAGCGTATGGACGATTCATCATCGGAGATTCCATGTATTCTCACAATCTCTTCCTCGTTAACCATAATGTCCGAGCGGAGGGCATTGACCTCGATCATGTTGACAACGGCACCCGAATCGGCCAAAAGATAAGGTGTTTCACTCTTCAAGTCTGGGGACTCGGCTTCGATGACTGCTCTGGGTTGCCTCGCGATGCTTTGAAAATTAACTGTTACGACTGAAATTTTCCCGCAGGAGAGTGACGCGGTTTCTGGACATTGGTCGCTGACGCGTCGTCCGGGCGACCAGGTTCCTCGTTTAAAGAGGCCTTTGCATCACTGTTAACTTTTGAAGGAGGGGTCGGATCTCTGAAGCGCAAAGACTTCCGTTCCGGAGTCCGACTGTCGAAAGACCTATCTCTACGATGACTTCTTTCCCGAGAACCGCTGTCGTCTCGACCTCGGTAGCGTGATTCACGCTGCTGAGGGCGACACGCACATTCGCGGCATGCTTTACACAAAAATTGCTCAGCACCGGCCGTATAAACCCGTCGACGCGGCGAGAATCCCCTATCGCGCGAGGAGGACCGAAATTCGCCCTCTGACGAACTATCTTGATAACGAGCGCGATGCGAATCCGCCTCGTTCCGAAAGGAGCTATCTTTCCTTCGAGAGCGCGCGCGAGAGCGCTTTTCATCCTTTAACGCGAGTTCCCAGGCAATTTTCAAGGTCGTCGGATCACGACTATGGACATAAGACTTATTCCGTTCGGCAACGCATCCAAGTAAACGTCCAAAGCTCGGGCCTCGAGGCGTCTCCTGGAACTAGCAGCCTCCTCTGCGCCGTCTTGCTCCTCGACCTCGCTTACGGCGCGTCGGATATAGCGCTGAAGGCGCGAATAAAAATCTGACACGTCTTCATCGCTCCTCATTCGAGCCTCGAGAAGTCGTCCTCGATAATATTCGTAATCATGATCAGGAGCGAATTTTTCTCTCAGGCTTTTCATAAGGGATTTTATCGTAGCGAAAGGCTTGCCCTCAACATGGGTTCTAGCACGCCCCCGGAGACGACCGAGAATCCCGTTAATGAGTCTCGTCTCGGCTCCAGCGGGTAACCCCTGTTGAAGTGCCTTAATTTCTGTGTCAAAATCCGAGAATCGAACATTTTTGCCGTCATATTTGGGCACCTTATCTATGGCGTCTTTAACGGTCAAATAATCTAGATAGGCCGAGCTATCGAGAGGGTTGAGGGTTTGATTCTGAGCGGTTTGCTGGGCTGTGGTATTGTCCGGCATTGTTGCACCTTATTTACCCCCCGGTTACCAACAAAAACAACCAAAACGGTAAAATAAAAATCTCAAATTAGGTTATTGATTATGAGTAAAAGGAAGGGGAATAAAACAAGGGACTGTCCGAACTCCCGGAGACCCCAGCTAGCGGTTATTGCCCGGTTTGGTAGCCTGTAACAGGAACCGCTTACCTAGGCCTCCGAATTACCCAAGATCCGTGCCACCTTGAGCCTTGCAACAGAATCCGGCAGCCGGTTTGGTAGCCTGTATTGGCGGATAACGCACAAGACCGCAGTATGCACTCGACCCTGTACCGGACAACGAGAAGGGAAGAAACGACGAGTTTCCTATATATATAAACAGGGATTAAAGCACCCTTTTATTTATATACATATATATTTTATATATTTTAACAACGACGGGGACAGTCCTAATCTAAGGTAACCACCTCAATCGTTGCTGGCCTAGCATAAACGCGGTGCAACAAATATCCGGATTTTGTATCGTAAAAGCAATGCGTACCCGTCATGCAGTCGGTAATACACAGTGGCGAATGACCTTCTTCACGCTCAGGTTCACGCTTGAATCTGAGTTGCGTTTTGTTATCCGTCTCAATGCTCAATTCTTCGCGCAAAATCTTCCGCCACTGCTTGATATGATTACGGAGTTTTTTCCGATTAATCCCGGATTTGAGTGCTTTAATGCCTGACGAGTTTTGCGCCCGTTCCATGCCCTTTCAAATCGCTCAGAGCACGCACCGCGCCGACTCGACAGGGCAAATGTTCAATAATAAAATAAAATAAAATAAAAATAAATTTATTATTTAATAAAAATTTTATCCTCGAAACTCTAGATAGAATGGCATTTTACCATAATTTAATTATAAAAATAAGTATTCATACACGTGCATATGTATGTAGAAAACATAAGCACATTTAAGTTATTAAATAAATATAACAATCTAGAATAAAATTAATTGTTTTATAAAATTTATGAGGGGAAAAATAAATATATATTGAAAAACCAAAAATTTATATTAATTTTCAAAGTATACTAAAATATTAAATATGACAATACCAATCAAATAAATTTGGAAAGGTTATTAAATTAATAAATAGTCAATACAAAAATAAAAATAAAAATAAAATTTAGTATTACAAATTATATATATATATATATATATATATATATATATATTGAAACAAAAACGGATTTTTCGTTATATTTTCTGATATATGAAACTTTGTTCGCAATTCGAAAAATCACAAATCTCTTCTTTGAGGGAAGGATGGTTCGTGTACGGGACTCGAGAGAGAGGATTTGTCTTTTTAGGATGAGGAGGAAACCTCAGAAATCCCAGTTGCCACAAGGCTGGGGATAATTTCTCATCATCGGCTATCGTATATGTAGAAAAAGCGGTAAGGTATTTTAGGGTGTGTGTAAGATTTGGAAATGATAATTAAATTTGAAACAAGTAATACTTGAGTTTAGCAAAATTGGAAATAAGACTCGACTGTTCACGCAACGAGACGGTGTCGATGCGAGGAGCCTAAGGCTCATGAATTAAAGAATTTACTTTGCGTATTTATTTCTTTATTTATTTCATAAGAGAGAGTACGCACTCACTCTGAATAGCCCGAAGCTTCCTCAGAGAAGTACACGAGGGTAACTTCTAATTCATCATCGGAATTAGATCATTGAATGCAAAATAGACAAGATTCGAGCACAGGTGTTATGTGCTCAGATAAATAGATAACAGGGTACGTCTTACGGCTCTACGTGCTCTCACAGTCGGATTAAATCTTGGCGAGACTCGCAAGAAATCGCTTAGTTGATTATCAGTACGAAATTACGCAAGTCGTAGCTTCTATGGATCAGAACAGCGATCACGAAAGAACACAGAAAACAGCTGATCTGATTCTCCGGCTACTTGCGACGAGGCGAAAGATGACAGGGTCAATGCCCTGTAGACAAATAACAGAACCGCGGAGATTACGAGTCGAAAGCAGTATTACCGTATCACACAGTACTGAGGTCTGCTATGTCTATAGTTCCCCAATAACAGGTTTTAAATCTCCCAATACTTGCAGTGTATTATATAGCCTATGTATTTGTCTCTATTGGTGTGTTCACAGCTGATTCCCGAAATATACGAATCTTCGCAGTCTCGGCTGTAAGATAGGTATATGACGTTGCTATGGTTTCGGTTTTGTTTACTTCTCGATGCTCAGCGCAATGTCAAGGCCGAGCGTCGAGTACTGTACGAGTGTGAGCGAGATGTGCCACGATCTCGCTCGCGAAGATGCAAGTGTTAGTAGGACGAGAGTAGTATAGGTGTTCTAGCAGTAAGAAGGCCTATACACTCTCGGGGTGGATGAGTTCGGGATAGCGAGTGTCGTAGCAATAACAAGGCTCGCTAAAGGAATATAATAAGTGTGTCGAAGCAATATCGAGGCACGTATTATACAGGTACGCAACGCGGGATGTTATACGTAGCGGGATTTTTCAGTGATTTCGATTAGGAAATGCAAGGATGAGATAAATGCAGTGTCGAAGCAATAACGAGGCTGGTTTATCCCTTAGTGATCACCGGTGTCGAAGCAATATCGAGGCCGATGTGGTTAGAATTAAAGGAAGGAATCTACAAAGATAGGTCTAGGATATACAAAGTGTCTCAGCAGTAGAGAGGCTTGTATAGACGGAATTTTAAGGAAAAAGGTAATAGAAAAATAAATTCTAAGCCTAGAAAATAGTTGAAAAGACTTAGAATGAGCTGGGCTGGGCTCAAGACAGAAATATCTGTTGTTTAAAATAAAATTTCAAAGTCCAGGGATAGATAAGAGAGAAGAGGGACTTAGAAATTTTTGAGTGAGCTGGGCTGTGCTCAAGGAAGGAAGATTATCAGTGGTAACTGACAATCAGGATATGTTAAAGTTGTGTTATAGATCTTGCGATCGTTAGGAGTGGAGAGTAAGTGGTTTCGTGGTCGGTGGGCCCTCGCCTTATATCTCAGCAGCCCCACCTCGGACGCTGTTACAATGACGTCAATGCTTCCCCTTGCTCCGGCCCGCCGCTTCGTGGCAGATACCCCGTTGTACAAGCGCGCTCCACGCGTCAAGCGAAAGATTGTCGTGGGGGGTATAGCGTTCTGTTACAATATATAATTTGATTTTCCGTTTTAATAAGATCTGATTGTATTAATTAGTTAAGGGCAGTAATTGTATCCACAACAGTAAAAACGAAAATTAGAAGGAATTATAGAACAAAACTAATTACCGAATTATTAGTTCCAAAAACAAACAAAAAAAAGAATGATTTATTCACTATACTTTAAAATGAATAATTTATTGCTATATATATATATATTTTTTTTTTTCCTATTTGCCAGAAACAGTGATGGCATCCCACCGCTGCCACCAATTTGTTAAGCCCGACACAGGGAAGCCGTGAGGGCGATATTTAAGATTTTAATATTGTTACGAACGAGCAAATAAATAAACCATGATTATAAAAGAAATAGCAGGGCGGAACTTTATTAGTAATAGATATCGCGTCCGTAATCTTTGAGGTCTCTGTCAAGACTGTTAATCAATCTACGATCGTTGTCAAGCGTCATTCAGTTCGTTGTCAGTTGTCTCATATGACACGAGCGGATCAATTCCAATGCCGCTTTCACATACAATTCCATAAATAACACAATATAAATGCCGATTCCGTTACACTACTCCCCTCCTTTTGAGTTGCCGCCCCGGCAACTCCCTAACTATCTAGGATGTGGTTGCCATGGTCCATCTAGATATGATCGCGACCTATTAACACTGCTCTGGTATTTACCCAAGTCCCGAGGGAAAACCATGGCTAAAAAACCTGGGAAGAGCAGCGTGTACATTTGAAAAGCTAATTATTTTATCAAATTTAAATTTAACTTTCTGTCGGTCGGTCTTTAAAAAAAAATCTGTCTCTAGATAATACAATTGAGTTTAATAATTGTTTCATTTATTATCTTCTTTCTTGTGAAACGTAACGACGTGGAGCGATTTCTCCAGAAATCGAGTAGTCCACCTTCGAAAATTTCGTCCAATCCATTTCCACGATGTTTTGTAAGATATCCTTATTGATGTTGAAGGGATCGGGAAGAATGGAAGGGACTAGGTCTCTCTGCAGAATAGTTAACCTGTGACAGAAAAACGGAAAAACGTAGTGCTCTGGAAAATAATATCGTTGAAAAATAACAACATTTCTCTTTCTTTGGAACTACATCCCGAATAGCCGACGTTATGATATCAATAGGAAAGCTTTAATTCATTTATTCATTTCATTCATTTGAGTACTCTATCGGTCACCTTACAGAACAATACAGTGTGCGCACCCCTATACTGCTCAAGTGAATCCGACCATAAAATATCCAAACTTGTTCTCGGGAACTCAAAAACATCCACTAGCGAGAACTATGATCAGTAATCCAAGTTAGTTAAAGGAGTATTCTTGATCCACAGCCAGAGAAAATTCGGACCAAGTGACACCAACGACTAACCATGCCCAGTTAGACATTGAATACCCACTACACAAAAAGATTCTTCGGAAACCCTTCACAGTACACCGAGCTACAGTATAACCTTTACCGAGGGCAGTGCACCAGGCTCCAGCCAAGCAATCTACTTTCCACCATTAACGTCTCAGAACTGCCATCGCTATTTTTTAATTTTCAAAATGTGCTAATCTATCTATATGCACAATCATCAATTTTCCACGAGGAAGTTTCTGAATCCTATATACTACATCGTTAATTTTGGTTTTAACTAAATATGGACCTACCCAATCTCTTTGCAACTTTGGGCACTTTCCTTTGACTCTATGGGAGTGATAAAGCCAAACCTGCTGACCGGGTTTAAAGGAAAGCATATGTGATTTTAAGTCAAACTTTGATTTAATTTTATTACTCTTTAAAATGAACTGCTTTCTAACTTTTTCGTGAATTGTATTCAATCTCTCTCTCAATTCTCCAACGAATTCAGATGGATCACTAGCCTCTGAATACTCATTTTGTGGATTTCCACGAAGAAGTTCTAATGGCAACTTAAGTTCCCTACCCATAAGTATCATTGCTGGTGAAAATTCAGTAGTTTCATGTTTTGAAGAACGGTAAGCTAGTAAAAAAAGAGGTATCCATTTGTCCCAATCTTTCTGATTTTCTGAGACAAACTTGGATAGATATTGAAGAATAGTCCTATTCAATCTTTCAACTAAACCATTAGATTGAGGGTGCAATGGGGAAGTTCTAGTCTTCTGTATTCCAAGTATCGCCATAGTTTCCTTGAAGAGGTTTGATTCGAAATTTCTACCCTGATCTGTATTCTGCCGAAGGAGGATTTCTACACGTAGCTTGTCTATGACCCTTTTTCCCGCATTTCCAACAGTCGAATGAAAATTGTGAGTCTCGATATTTTTCCTTCGATTTGTCTCGTCTGTAAAGTTCGTTTGAGTCGGAGGATTTGTTGTTAAAGTTATTTTGTCGGAAGTTAGAATTTAAATTTGAAAATTTACTTTTTATCGATTCGAGCACTGTATCGATTTCTTTAGCTCGATTCAGTGCGTCTATGAGTGTCGAGACTTTCTCAAGTTTGATCGTTTTCTTGATATTATAATTGGAAAGCCCCGAAATAAATGCTCTGCATGCAATTTTCTCTCTCGTTTCTATGTTGGCTTCGGCATATGCTAACCTAGCCAACCGATTGATATCTGTTGCAAATGTCGCAAAATCTTCATTATATTTTTGTTTCCGAGCCTCCAATTCATTACAATATCTCTCGTTACAATTTTTTGTCCCGAAGCTAAAATCTAGAGCTGATTTAAGTTTGGAAAAATCTTTACTTTCTTCGTCGCTGAGACCGTCTAATACGACTCGACCTGTCCCGCGAAGTGACGAAGCGAGCAAGATTGCTTTTTCAGTGATCGAATATCGATAGAATTGTGTAATTATTTCGAATTGTTTAAAGTATTGGTCCCACGATCCGGTACCATCAAACAAATCGTGTTTCAGTTTAAGATTAGTCTGATTTGAAATGGGAGTTGATGGTATGACAGATTCGCTTTGAGGATTGTTATTTTGTCGCGGAATGTCATGAATAACAGCGTGTGTTGTTATTGAGTTAACAAGTAGAGAAGCGGAAGTGTTAGGTAAAGCGGAAGTAAGGGAAGGAACATTATCTTTATTTTTTTTGAGTTCAGCGATGATGAGACGTGCTGACTCCTGTGCTGCTTCCTTGGCTGCGGTCTGTGCAGCTTCACCGATTGCTTCTCGTAACACATCCCGAACCGATGTTATGGCTGCTTCTCTTGCTGACTCGATTGCTATTTCCTTTAATTTTTCGAAATCTTCGGCCATACGACGATTATTTTCTTCAATTTTTTGTTGGAATTCTTCTCTAAGGGTGTTGATCGTGTCTGTTTCGCCGTGTCCATCTTCGGACACTGTTGCTCGTATCCTCCTTCTTCTACTCATAATTACTGCGATTTCTCACTGATAATCCGATTTGACCGACACACAAAAAAAAAATCGCTTTTTGAATTATTATCCCGACCGAATTATTTATTTTTATACGCGAAGATTCGTTAAACACTTCTGACACCAATGTTACGAACGAGCAAATAAATAAACCATGATTATAAAAGAAATAGCAGGGCGGAACTTTATTAGTAATAGATATCGCGTCCGTAATCTTTGAGGTCTCTGTCAAGACTGTTAATCAATCTACGATCGTTGTCAAGCGTCATTCAGTTCGTTGTCAGTTGTCTCATATGACACGAGCGGATCAATTCCAATGCCGCTTTCACATACAATTCCATAAATAACACAATATAAATGCCGATTCCGTTACAATATTTAAGGGGCACCATCTAAAGCGCTTGGCGCATCTGCTCTGACTGACAGGAATTTGTGTGGATGAAGAGAAGGTTACAGTCGTTAAAGATTGATAATTGAGATAGCTTTCTGGTTTTTCTTTACTTTCATCAAAATAAATGATGTACAGAGTACTACAATTTCAAACTCGGGTAAATACAATGATTATTGGGATAATAATATTTCTTAACTTACGTTGGTAGTATTCGCAGTTGTGGTTTTCTCTGTTTCCTTTATACGCTGTTCTTTTATTGTGTTAGTTGTTGAATTTGGATATGGTGAGTCCTCCCTACACTCCGGTGATTGTCGCAGCTTGAACTCGAAGAATTACGATTCACGCTCACCTAGGTGACTTCCCGTTCCCTCGGGTGGGAAGGCTTGGTCGCGAAAGAGCCGAAGGCGCGTAAAGTACTTCGCGAGGGCCGGGACAAGACCGATGACTTCGACCGGAACTCTCGAATCGAGTTCCTGTCGGGTGTAGATTAGCGGAGAGACTAACTAACTTATTTTTCGATTCCCCGAGCATGGGGCGATGGACTCGAAATTGCTGACGCGTAATTTCGCAAGAGCGCGTGGCTCGCTGCTCAGCGCTAGGTAAAGACTTCCGCATCGCAAAGGTCGATGCGCCGAAAAGAATTTATTTTTCGCAATATCCTTATACGGATATAACAGTACATACGATACATTTTTTTAAATTATGTTAAATAGGCATAGCGAGTCACCAGGACATTTTTTCCAACGAAAAACAAAGATTTTTTTGTGCTCATAATTATAAATAAAAATAAAATGTAACGTAGTATTAATATAACCAGTTGGAAAAAGTGCTAAACTTTTTAACGTATCAGTCTTCTTGCATTTAACATTTAAATCGTAGTACCATCCCAAATCGCACTACAAACCTCTGCCGGCTTCAGTTTTTCTCGCGAAGTATAAACGATAAATAAACATATTTTCTTGTTATGTTCGCATTGGCAAATCTCTAGAACGACATTTTTTTTTCACAGACCTTCTGAATATAGAAGTTCGTAGAATTACAGAACTTTATAACTGAAAAAACTAATGAATTTCCGTGCTTAATGTTACCTTTGAAAACAGTACCATACTTGAAAAAAAGAAACGACTTTTTGTGCTTATAATTATAAATATAAACAAAATATAACGCAGTATTAATATAACCAGTTGAAAACAGTGCTGAACTTTTAAACGTATCAGTCTTCTTGTATTTAACATTTAAATTGTAGTTCCATCACAAATCGCAGTATAAACTGCTATCGACTCCAGTTTTCCTCGTGAAGTATAAACGATAAATAAACTTTTTTTTTGTTATGTTTACATAGGCGAATCATTAGAACAACATTATTTATTCATAGAACTTTAGAGCACAGAAGTTCACAGAATGACAGAACTTTATAACGGAAAAACAAATAAATTTCCGTGTTTATAATATTAAAAAAAATGTAACGTTTATAAACGGTACCATACTTTTTTCATTCTCTTTTTTCTTCTAACTTTTGACTCGTAGTTTCGCCACGATCTCGCGTATTTCTTTGGCGTTGAGAGACTGCAACTTTTTGTCGTTTTTTCGCGCAGTTTCGCACTCTTTCAGCGTTGGTGTTTTGCAGTAGGCAATGTGCATCTCGAAAATAAAGCTAATGTGACGCGCTATGGCTTTATTGATGGCCTTAGGAACGTCGACCTCACGACTATTTTATCCACGATTTCACGACCTCCGGAGCCCTGTCCCGCAAGTAATTTCGGTCCTTTGTACTTTTGCAATCTGTTGCAGTGAAGGCAAGGTATCGTCCTGGATGTAGGACCCGAAGCATTTGAAGACTTGCTTCTTTTCTTCGTCTGTCCAACGACGCCTGGACGTTTTACCCCAAGTCAATGCTAAGAGTTTAAAAAAAAATGTAACTTAAAAAAACTTACACAAATTATTTGAGAATATTACTTACGAGAATGCTTTTTTGCGATTTTTGTAGCTTTGGCTTTCTTCTTCGAATTCTCGTGAGGTGATGAATCTGGCGTAAAAACCGGCGACATCTGAATTTTTGGGAGCTTCTTCAGTTTTTGAGCCCGACACTTTGCCACACACTTCGACCCTGCGGCAGAACTTGGCGAGGCTTGGAAGCTTACACGGCGCTTCTTTGTTTCCGACGCTATACGGTCGATTAACGGAGTAGTATCCGGCGACGTGTCTGATGATTCTCCACTGGAGGAATGCGAGCGCTTTCTCGACGGTGTTTCCAATCGTAGTTGTAGGTGAACATTGGAGACTCTTCCGAACACCCATCATCGGTCGTACCCAGCGTAGTCTCAATTATACTTTCACCTAAGAACACAACAACAAAAAATAAGAACAGACGAAAACATAGATTTATTTACATCTACACATAAGAGATATCACAACCAGGTTCGTCTTGTCCGCTGGTCGTATCTTGATCAGTAGCGATTGTGGTGTTGTTTTCGCTATCAATCGTTTCATGTAGCCCTTGTGCTTTCTCCAAAACGTTGGACATGTCGAGAATGTCAACTTTTGCAACGGGTTGTCGATATATTTCACGATGTATATTTTCGTGGTGTCCCATGAAATCAGCGACTCGCGTAATCTGCTTCTCAGATAAACCTAAAGTGACACAGCGCGTGGCGATGTGTTTCCTCAAGTTCGTGCCTCTCAGTGATGAAGAATCCTGTGCATCGCATTCGCTGGAGAGCTGCCTCATCAAGGTGCATGCCCTCAAATACTTGAAACGCTTTGAATCGGAGCTTGCTACTCCGAAAATGTTCGGGTTTTTCGAGGGGACGTGCGCAGATTTACGGTGCTTGTGCAGAAGCTGTATAATTTTTAATATCGCAGTGCTCATGAGAACTGGAACCGTCCTATTCAGTTTTCCTCGAATAGCGATACGGACATATTTTCTGGCCGAAATTTTATCGCGATCTGACAATTTCTTATACAAATCGTCGTCCTCGTCGATGCTTTGACGGCTCTCAAATTCTTCCATGGAAATGCGTTCCAGCTCTCCTGCTCTGCGACGATTAAAAAGTCGAAGCTTGATCAGCATTGCACCTGCGAGATTCTTCGGTGTGTCGCTCCAATGATCGCGTCGAGATGAGCATCAAGCGTTTTGACGTCATCCGTCTTAGGCAGGTTAACTTTTTTTTACGCTTTTTACGCTTTACATGTGTCAGCGTTTCGGTGACGCCTTTGTTCACCCTGCAGCCATAATCTTCAGAGAGAAGTTTCAAAAAATCCTTTGTATGCTTCTTCTTTATGTCATCATGCTTTTTGATTCATTCTGCTTCGAGGATGAGTCCCAGTTTTTTTAGCGCCATGCCAATCGCTGAGCCATTCGATGGAGTCTTATACAGCTGCGTTTTCACATTCAAACCAGCCAAGATATTGACGGCATCTATCGTCGCGTTGTAGTATTTAGGATCAAATATTGATGCCATGTCTGTGATACTTTCGTCGACAGCCCGTATCACCTCGAGAAATCTGCCGAGTCGTCACAGGTGCGTTCTGATCTCATCATGCTGGTGTGCGAATCGAAGATTCTTACACTGTTTGTTTCCGTAGAGGACAATTAATTCATCGTATCTGTAACAGTCGCAAAGGGCAGAGTATGGAAGGTGTGTGTGTAGTGTGCTGATGGTTTGACGAATTATAGAAGAAAGAAAATATATGGTGATCACCGGGATTCGAAGACGGATTATTCTGGTACTGAGTAAGAGCGCTAACCACTGCGCTAATGTCACCTGGTACATTTCTCTCATTCGAATCGTCTTCTTATATGCAATGTAGGGCCGTTACTGTCGCTTATTCATTGTATAGTTAAGAATGTAGGATAAACTGGTACGGTAGGCGCAAGTTAAAATGGTGGGAGATTCCGATAAAGTTTTCTTTGGAAACTATTGAAAGTGATTGGTTCTACGGAATTTCCCTACTGTTTGAATTTGAAAATATTCCGCGAGTTAAAAAAAAAATAACTCGTTCTGTGTGCGACGGATCACGTCGATTACTTCCATTAAGTATAAAGAAATTTAATCGTATTTTCATCTATCACGAAATTAAAAAAAGAAACAAATTATGGCATAAAAAATGGCTTAGAAATTAGAAAAAAAACACTGCTGAACTGGTCTCCAAATACCGAAGATTTTACTTGATTGGGTGCACTCAAAAAATAATTGTTTGGAAAATGAATAACCGAGGAAAAACAACTTTCGTAATATGATTTTTCGTGATATCGATATTTTTAAATTCGAATGACTTACAGGTTTTTAAATATGTTTTGCTGAAAATTAGTATCCACTTAACTTTTGTCACTCTCAACAATCGACCGTGACGGTTTATTAAATTAAATTTTTTTGACCGATTTAGAAAATTGGGCCCCATGAATTTTTTCAATTTCAATTACGATTCAATTGAGATCTTTTTATAAACATAAAAATGCATTTAAAAAAAACTTACCGATTTTTTTCAGTGGTACTTTATATATCTAAAAAAGTCGTTGACCCCTCCTTTCCTTAAATGGCTGTGGGCACCTTCTAAATATATATATTTTTTTAATCTCAGAAAATTCTAAATTACTCCCGTCCTCAAAATGAAGATATTCAAGGGGTGCGAACTAGAAAAAAAAGGTTTATCGGGGACCACGCTAATATACACACATAGGGTCAGAGGCCAGACGCATTTATAAATATCTCAGATAAATTAATTAAATAGTTCGACACACACACGTGCACATCGCGCCGTAAATAAAAAGAAATAGGTACATCTTTCGTGACCACTTTAATTTAATAAATTTATACGTTTGACGGACCATGCCGAATTCTCCAAATGAAATAAAACCACAGAATCAACCTCTCAAGTTTAAAAAAAGAATACAGATTCTCTCATTTCCAGTTTAAATCGTGGCGATTCACGCCGCGAATAATATTCGATCAACCAATCAGAATTTAGTTTGAGAATAAGGTACACCCTATCTGCGACAAATATCCCCCAAATAATTTCAAAAATTATACGCTGAATTTACAATAATCTCAATTCAAGAGATCTTTACATTCCTCTTACTTATCCGTCATAAAATCCAGTATATATAAATATTCAAAGTAAACATTTATCCGATCAGCGAATTTTTTTTTTCCATGGCCCGCCTTTGTCAACACGTAGCTCGCAGCGATCGATGATTGAATCGAAGAAGTAGATCCAAGATATAGAACAGGACGCTCATGACGTCACGCGCTCAACGGCGATCCCAAGTAGGCCCGATACAGTAACGGGACCATGATGATTCTCCAATATTCTTAAATGGAATCCTCCGCAATTAAATTTGCCAAAAAATGTGTTCGACGGTTCGCTTTCTGTGTGAGCCAATCGTCCCAATGAACTGGCGATCGTTTGCGGCCTTTTTGCCTAATTTTTCGTCCCAGAAGTCCTTATTGCGAGCATTCACACACTTTTACTTGTTCTTAAAAATTTATTTTTTGTATAGAAGTAGTCGAGATTACTCCAATGCGCAAAGTGCTTACGCGAAAACAGACATATATGTATGTCAAGGGGCATGTTCAGGGACATTCTTTTTAAAGGCTTTTGAATCCACCTATCTGATGGGAAAATCCCTTGTGAACATAATGGAAAGTATTCTAGCGCTGAATTATGAGTAATTTCGGAGATATGATGAAAAAAGCAAAGAATGGCTGTTATGGAGACCTCGGTCTAACGGTACTTTCCGCGACTTCTCTCGATTCCGGGACTTATATTCAAGTGGTACATTTGAAGACCGCTGATTATTCCAGGATATCAATGAATGGGTTTATTCCGGGACAGGTACGTTTTCGAGGACATGTATCGTAGTATATATTCCGGGACATATTGTTCCCAGGACATTTGGTCTACCAGGACAGTCCTGAAAATGTTACAATGAAGAATAATTTTCGGAGGAGTTCCTATGAGACTATTTCATTGGATAACCTCGACAATTATTCCTGATCCACCAATGACAGCAATTTAACACTGATGCGATTATATTTGTCGCGTATATCACGATACCCAACAACTGATATTAGTTGCAGCGATTTGTTCGTTTTCGGCTATTTTGAGCAATCAGCAAGCTTGGCGCTTTTTTGTAAGCACGAACATAAATATTCCGTGTAAGGTCGCGCTCGTCTTATTATCAGTAAAATACTGTCACCGTACGGAAGCACTTAACGTACTGTTTTATTTACATCCGAGGCCTGGGAACTGACAATCGCCCTTTGAGGCAAAAACTATATCTTCAGTTTCCGGGACCTTAGCAGTTGCAATACTGAGAAAGAGCACTAACGTTCAGCTGTATTCCCGTTTTGCTAATTAAAAGACGTTCGGGTTAAAACTTAATGTACTTTATCGGTTCCTAAGGAATTGAGACTGTTGTCTTCGAATATACATTATAACTTATAGTATTGTCACTTTCTGGGATCTGAGATATAACACGAGAGGGACCTTATACGAAATATTTTCGTTCGCTCGTAAAAAAAAGGCCAATCTTGCCGATTGCTTTCGATAAAATCATCTGCTATTAATTGGCCGTTAATTTCTGAAAGGGAAATGTGGAAGCAATTATAGGAGATTATTTCATTAGATAACCTCGGCTATCATGATGCCCATCAGCTGACATTACTCTATTTCGCTGAAGACTTATTAGCTCCAGCACCACCGCTACTCGTACAAGATATTTATTAATATATTATGTACGCTATTATGAAAAAAAAAACTTGTAATATCATCGATGCTTCTATTATAATTTTATTATAATCAATTAGTGTTAACGAATCATTTTCGTATTTATAATTTCTGTTTGAACGATAGTGGCAATAAAATAATTCGGCTGTTTGTTTGAAGCCACGCGTTTTCGGTTATTGTGAGCGATCGGCAAGTTTGCATGTTTTTTCTACGAGCAAACGTAAACATTCCGTATAAGATCCCTCTCGTGTTATATCGGTGGAATAATGTCACCGTGCGGAAGCACTTGGCGTAGTTTCGGGACTTTAGCTGTTGCAGTATTGGAAAGCACCAATCTTCAGCTGTATGCTAATTTTACCATTCAATAGACTTAATTTACTTTATCAAATCATAAGAAATCGAGACAAACATCTTTCATCTTTCGCGTATATCATGGTACCGAACAGCTGACCTATCTCTGTAAAGATAGTCAGCTTCTGGGACCGCCGCTACTAGTGAAACATATGTATTAACATTATGTATCCAATAATCGCAAAAAAAACTTGTAATAGCGTCGTTGAATCTATTACAGTTTTGTTGTAAGTAATTTGTATTTAAGGAATCATTTTCGTATTTATAATTGTCGATTGAACGAAAGTGGAGGCTAAATAATAGTACGAACCGGCGAGATTGGCGCTTTTTTCTACGCCTAGCGTAAATATCCCGCGTAACATCTCAGTCGTGTTGAGTGTGTCGTACAGTGAAACAATGGGCTTTCTCAAGTCAGCTACGATGGACGGTAGCTGCAAACTTGTAAATCCCGGTAAGTTAAATATGTTTAGCAAGTAGTTGTTGACAAAGATAGGTGTGACATTGTTGTTTATATGTATTTAGATCGTCTCAAATAATCGACATCAACACTCAAGAGAGATCGTCGCAGATTATATTGTTGCATGTATATAATCTCTCGTATTTTATCGATAACTCGGACTGTTCAGCTTTGTCAGAGATAATTGGCCCTAAATTGGCGAACGAATGCGAAATAGAATTATCGTCCGGAACTTTCAATATGCTTCTGACTGGTACGTAACATTTTAATGAAACTTTTTTATCACTGTAAGAGGCCTTACCACTGACTTTTCAACTGTAAATTCTGTGTGTCCAGCAGAATAACTGTTCCATAATTTAAAAAATCATATCAATGGCTTTTCAGAGACGAAATTCCGTTTGTTTGACAAAAATGTTTTTCTATCTCTAAAAACGTCCCAACACTGGCATTGCAATGGCAAAATTCTATTTGTTCAGCGGAAGAACTATCCTGTGTAAAAAATTCCTATTGTTGGCCTTGCATTGTCATAATTCTGTTTGTCCAGCCAGTGAACTATTTTATGTCTAGAATATTGATATTCTTGGCCTTGCGCAGCCAAATTCCTGATTGTCCTGTGGGAGATCTATTTTGTATCTAAATATTCCTACCGTTAGCCAAAAAAATTCCTTTTGTTGACCTTGCGAAGTCAAATTCCTATTTGTCCCGTGGGAGAATTATTTTGTCTAAAAATGCCTATCGTTGGCAAAATTCTATTTGCCCAGCCAGTGGACTATTTTATGTCTAGAATATTGATATCATTGGCCTTGCGCAAAAATTCCTATCGTTAGCCTTGCAGAAGCAATATCCTGTTTGTCCAGGGGGAGAACTATTTTGTGTAAAAATTTCCTGTCGTTGGACTTGTGTTGGCAAAATTTTGTTTGTCCATCCGATGAACAATTTGAAGTAAAAAAATTCCTTTTTTTGGCCTTGCAGAGCCAAAATCCTGTTTCTGCACTGGGATAACTGTTTTGTGTAAAAAATTCGTGTCGTTGGCCTTGTGTTGGCAAAATTTTGTTTGTCCATCCGGTGAACAATTTGAAGTAAAAAAATTCCTTTTGTTGGGCTTGCGGAGCCAGATTCCTGTTTCTGCAGTGGGATAACTGTTTTATCTAGTGATTCCTATCGTTAGTCTTACAAAGGCCAAATCGAAAAAAGAATATTCAAATGATTGTTGCTGAATATTGTACTATATTTTACTACAAACAGTTTTTGCATGATGTAGATCTCCAACGACTCATAGAAGTTCAGGAGCCAATGATGGAATCAAATGTCGTAATTGAGACAAATGTGACTGGTAAGCTTTCTTGTAACGTAATCATTTCTTTAAACTTCTTTTATGTTAAGATAGCTTGCTGTGATAAAAGGCTTCCAATTTTGTTACTCTGCTTATATGCAAATTTTGCCAGCTGCAATATCTACAACCAGCAATAAGCGCAGATGTGCGTCCGTTATATCTGTTCACTATAGTCTATCCTTTTTCTGTAGCGAACGTGCACGAAAATCTTGATGAAAACGCGAATTTAAGGGCCTCAGGGGATATTCGTGACGACTCTACCCTCGACAAAGAGAGCTTTCAAATTCGCAACGAATTGGCTAACGAAGACGAAATGCTACTGACTGGTACGTAGAAATTTAATGATAATTTTTTATCTCTGAAAAAGGCCTATCCACTGAATTTTTAAGGGTAAATTCTGTGTGTCTTGCAGAATAACTATTTCATGTTTCAAAAAATCATATCAATGGCCTTTCAGAGGCTAAATACTGCTACTTCGATAAAAATGTTTTTCTATCTCTGGAAAGGGCCAATCACTGGCTTAGCGAAGGCAATATTCTATTTGTTCAGCGAAAGAACTATTCCGTGTAAAAAAAATCCTATCGTTAGCCTTGCAGAGGGAACATCAAAAAAAGAATGATCTATTAATTGTTGCTGAATATTTTACTATATTTTACTAAAGACAGTTTGTGGATTATGTCCACCGACTCATAAAATTACACCCAATGCCCAAGTCGAAAGTTGATTCCATGACTAGTACATTTCCTTGTAACGTAATAATTTCTTTAAATTTCTTGCGTTCTTCAATTTTGTTACTTTGCTTATTTGCAAATTTTGCCAGCTGCAATATTTACAACCAGTAATAAACGCGGACGTACGTCTCTTAAATCGGTTCGGTATAGTCTATCCTTTTTCTGTATGCAATGGGCGTGGGAGCAACTGGCTGAAAAACCCCGCGGTCCAAAGGGTGGGCAGAAGAAAAACTTTTGTATTTATTGCAAGACTCCTCAAAGCAAAATCGCCCGTCACTTAGAAAATAAACACTCGAAAGAACCCGCGGTTAAGAAGTTTATGAGCCTCCCAAAAAATAACAGAGAGCGGAAAGCATTCATTGTCGAAGTCAGGAAAAAAGGTAATTTTATATACAACGTAAATAAAGATTGGAATGGCGGGAAGCTGATACCAGTCCGAAGGCCTGCGAAAAACGAGAAACGCGCTGGGCAAAATTTCGTCCCTTGCGCGAAGTGTCGCGGTTTCTACTCGAAAAATAACATCCGCCATCACCACCGATCTTGCATGTCGAGCAAACGTGATACTTCAAGAAATGTATTGATGCGGGCACGCCAAACGATTGGTCGCATCCACCCGAGCGCTTCGATTGTGTTACGACGGGACGTATTCCCGGTCATGAGAGACGACAACATCACTCGTATCATTAAATATGTGACGGCCCTACATTGCATATAAGAAGACGATTCGAATGAGAGAAATTAGCGCTTGTGGTTAGCGCTCTTACTCAGTACCAGAGTAATCCGGGTTCGAATCCCGGTGATCACCATCTATTTTCTTTCTTCGATAATTCGTCAAACCATCAGCACACTACACACACACCTTCCATACTCTGTCGTTTCCGACTGTTACACGACGAAAAAACAACTTTCATAATATGATGGTTCGCGATATCGATATTTTTAAAGTCGAATAACACCTAGGTTTTTAAATATTTTTTGCTGAAAATTGGTATCCATTTAAGTTTTGTAGTTCCGAACAATCAAGCGTGACAGTTTTTTAAATTAAAATGTTCTAATTAACTTAGAAAATTTCGGTTTCGACTGCATGGCATCCTTTTTTAAATATAAAAATGTACATAAAAAAAATAACCGATTTTTTCCAGTGGTAATTTCATATAGCTAGAAAAGTCGTTTAACACCTGCCTTTATAATTCCGTGGACTCGGGTAAATCCTAAATATAAATTTATAAACCTGAAAAAATGCTGTGGTGCTTTTTGTGGTTAAATGAACAAACGTAAGGGATGCCAGGGATGATTATGTCGGAGGACTTTCCTAATGTCAAATGTATGAAATTTTAACTTAATTTCGTGTCTTTACAGGCTGTAGGCACCTCCTAAATATAGTTTTTAAAATCTGAAAAAATCCTGGGGTGTTTTTTTCGGTGAAGTAAAAAAACGTAAGGGGTGCTAGGGATTCATTTTTTTTTAGGACCACCCATATGTCTATGAAATGTTAAGCGTATTACGATACTACTGAATGATTATGATCTGAACTAAAATATTGTTTACGAAGTACACTATCGCTCCTGTCCACGAACCGATTATGCTATTTAGGTGCTTTATGCCATTTCTTGTTCAATAATAATAAATATTAATACTAATAACAAAATAATTACATTTAATCTTAATAAAGAATTTATTACATTTAATATTAATTAATAACATATATATGGGGCATTCCATACCAAGTCGACCTGGCTCTGACCCTCGAACTCGCGGATTTGGTTCACGATTTTTTATATGATTCTTCCGACTCAAAATAGCATTCAGGATTTTTTTCAGATTTTTAAAACCAAATTTGAGTACGTTAGGATTTTTTGTTACAACTAAAAAAACGCCGTAATTTAAAAATCTGAAAAAATTCTCAAAAATCCGGTGTCAGAAATGAAAATTTTTTACCCAAAATCCATAATGTCCAGGGTTTTGCTTCCACCTCGTTTTTAGGTTTTTATGAAAATGTAAAAAAAAAAAAAAAAATAGATGCAGAAATCGATCTACTGTGAAAAGCGGCTTGAATATTTTTACAGTTAATTAACTATTTCTTTAAAAAATTTCACATTTTTCAAGTCCATTTTTTATTTTTTATTCTGGAATTTCAACAGAACGTCGTGTTTAGTCGAATGCATTTTTTATTTTATCTATAGAGGACCGTTTCTATAGCGCTCGTGAATCGATGGCACGTTGCTAACTGATTTTCGACAATGCACAATGTCTATTTCTAACACGGAAATTGTCTATGTCAAAATTTTTCCCATTTTGGTCTTAAAATAAATTTTGCTCCAAAAACTGTCCAAAAGATGATTTACGGAGTCGTTGTAGAGGAAGTAAGGAATGGTATTATGAAAGGCTGTTAAAGGGTTGAAAAATTGAAAATAAATTGAACGGATTAATCTATTTACTAAGCTATTTACTCAGTATATTTGGGTGCCTCTGTAAATTACAATCAAAACATCATGAAGAATAGTTATTCGATTGCAAAGATAGAGATCTAGGTCTTATAAATCTATTTTTACGTAACATTGTTTTATACCAACATCTGAAGGTATGCTTACGAAGCTTTATTCTGCGTCGGCAGATTTCAAGGTCCATAGCATTATCAAGAAAAAAAAATGAATAAAATGCTGACGTGCAAAATCGTTTTTTTTTTTCAATTCATAATCGTTTATGGTGAAGGCCCAGTTTAGGTGTAGAAATAAAAAACGAGTACGAGTATGGTATTTCTGTTCTGGCAACTGAAAACCATTACTAATAATATCAGCCGGTTTAATGATCTTATCTCCTTCTCGAAAAAAAAATTAAATTTTTCCCGCAAATCTCAGATATAATTTTGTTTGGAACAATCATATCTTTTATGTTCAATATTTCTCATAGAAGAAATCAAAACCGACTACAACTTTGACATTTCTATCATGAAAAAAATCCAACTATTTCTCAAAACGTCAGCCTGTTCAGTGTTCTTATGAACTTCTTTAAAAAAAAATTCTTTCGACACTATAAAAATACATTCGTCGCAGATGACTGTCCCTTTTTTTCAATATCCTTTACCTCAGTAAGCAAAAACGATGAAGAGTAATACATTTCTGTTGTCGCAATATGAAATTAATGCGGAAAGTTTCAGCCGCGTTCGCGTTTTTATCTCTTTCTATTAAAAAAGAAAATTGATCTCCTTACGACAAAATAAATTTGTTGTACATTAATTATTTTTCTAGTTTTCTAATTTTTTTTTTTGAGTTACTGCCCAAGCTGCACGTAAGCGCTCGCGCAGTTCGTTAGCGTAATCATCGGTAGTATAAATATTTCGCGGATCTTTCCTTACTGCCGAGGGCAGTTCCGCGTTTCGACCGAACACCAACAAATACGGCGTCACCCCTGTAGCCGTATGGTGTGTCGTGTTATATGTAAACATAGCATATGGAAGCCATGAATCCCAATTCCCTTGATCCTCTTCTATGTAATTTTTCAGGTGTTCCGCAAGTGTTCGATGAGACTTCTCCAACGCACCATTACTTTCGGGATGATATGCTGAGGTTTGAATTTTCTTAATTCGGAGGAGCTTGCACATTTCCTTAAATGTGGAGCTTAAAAAATTCGTACCTCGATCTGACAATATCATTTCCGGCGTACCATACCGACAGATTACCTCCTCCACTAGGGCCTTTGCAATAGTATTGGCTTCTTGATTACGGATTGCCATTGCTGCGCTATATTTAGTAAGAGCATCCTGAAGCGTGAGGATGTACTTATTTCCCTCCGCCGTTTCGGGTAAAGGATCTACAATGTCCACCACTACCTTTTGAAATGCCCTTTCAGAAGTGTCGGTTACGATCATAGGCATTCGATCCCTTCTTCCCAATTTATCTTTCTGACATTTTGCACATCCCGAGATGTACCCCTTTAGATCCTTTCTTATGCCGGGCTAATTATATTTGGCCTGGATCCGCCGCAGAGTACGTTTTATGCCCTGATGCCCCCCTAAAGGTGCATGATGTGATACTCCTGAATGATTAATTCCCTGTCAGTCATCGCAGGACAGGTTACGCCACTGCGGCATCGACGCTTGTTTTTTGTATCGACGTGTTGCTCGTTGTCGGAGAATGAGCTCGTACTGTCGTCATCCCCGCTCCCCGCTTCCTCAGACTCTCTGCTGGTTGAAGCATTGCGCGAGTTCACTGAAAGGCCCCGGCCGTGCGTCTCCACTGCTTTTGCGCTGTGTCGCTCGGCCGCTCTACCTCTCTCTCTCCCGCTACGGCGCTTTTGCCTTCTCGCTCGGTTGTACTGCCGAACCCGCTCACCATATCCTCCTCATTCGCATGCGTAATCATAGGGCCCTTACCCCAACCACACAACTCTAGGCTGGTGTGCAGCAGCTTCCGCGTGTGCATATCTGCCTCCATGCTACCACCGCTATCTTTTTCACAATTTAAGTTCTTGCCCCCTCGTGGTTACAAATATGCGACTTAGAGCATCTGCGTTAGTATTACGTTTACCCGCTTTATACTCCACTTTGATCTCGTATTCAGATAATTTAATTCTCCACCGCATTAGTCGAGATCCTGGATTGTTTACTCTAAATAACCACGTGAGAGGCTGGTGATCAGTCACCACCGTGAACCGTGTTCCGTAAATATATGGCCGGAATTGTGCCAATCCCCACACAATCGCCAGCATCTCCTTCTCTGTCGTAGTGTAGTTTATTTCAGCCTTTAAGAGAGTACGACTCGCATAACAAATAGGCAAATTTTCTCCGATTTTACCTTGAGAGAGAATTGCTCCGATCGCTCTATCTCTATTGTCACTATAAACGGTCTTTCAAAGTCAGGATACTGTAATGCGGGTGCCGTTGTTAATGCTGTCTTTAATTTTTGAAATGCAGTATCGCCGTCCATTCAAACTTCGTATCCTTCCGTGTGACCTCGGAAAGTGGTTTGGCAATTTCCGAAAAATCCTTGATGAATTTTCGGTAATATCTTGCCAAGCCAAGGAAGGATTGCACTCCCTTCACATTCTTTGGAACGGGAAATTCCTTTACGGCGATAATTTTTTTCGGATCTGCTCGGACGCCAACTTCTGAAATTATGTGCCCCAACTATTGCGTCTCCTTCCGTAAAAACTGACATTTGCCGGGTTGAACGGTTAACCTCGCTTCCCTCAACCGAAGTATCACTTCTTTCAATCGCTGGTTATGTTCCTTTAATTTTTTTCCATAGACGACAATGTCGTCCAGATATACATAACACCTTAACCCTTGCAACCCTGCCAGCACAGAATTCATTAATCGCTGGAAGGTTGGAGGTGCATTTTTTAAACCAAAGGGCATTCGATTATACTCGAAGTGTCCTTGTGGCCTAGAAAATGCCGTTTTGTCCTTATCTTTTTCTGCTATTGGTATCTGGTGAAATCCCGATGCGAGATCCAGCGTAGAAAAATATTGTGCTTTTCTTAGCTGATCTAAAATTTCGTTGATGTTTGGCAATGGGTACGAATCTCCTATAGTCGCCTCATTGAGTTTTCTAAAATCCACTACCACTCGCATTTTTTGTTCTCCCGATGCATCTGGTTTTTTCGCCACCACAAGCAACGGAGCATTCCATTGACTTCTGCTGGGACGAATTATTCCTTCTGCCAACATTACTTCAGTTTGCTTTGCGACCACTTTTTTATGCGCTTCCGGCAGCCGAGAAGGGTGCACTTTTGCTGGTAATACCTCTTTCTTCAAAGGTATTGTATGTACCACCATGTATGTAAACGGCAGCTTATCGCCCGGCAGATGGAATATATCCTCGAAATCGTTGATAATTTCATCGAGGGCTGCTTTTACTTCTTCATTTAGATGCGTCAACTCGAGCTCCTGTTGCAATCGCTCGAGCCGCTTGACCCCCCTTTCCGCGCTCACCGTGCTCACGTGCAGAGTCTCGGCCTCGCTGTCGCGCTCGGCTTTCGCAACTTCGTACGGCTCGAGTGTTACCGTCAGCCGTTGCACCTCTACCACGTGCTCGTTAGTGTTTACATAACTAACAACACAGCTGCTTCCTTTCGGCGGAGTGACACAATCGCCTAGTATCACGCTCTTCTCAATCTCTAGTCGTCTGAGAAATCCTATGCTGTGGCTTCTCGTCGCCGCATACAATATAGTTTCACTGCGTGCCGGAAGGGTTATCTTCGCTTTTTCATCTATTAACGACGTGCAGTGACCATATAACTTGAACGTCTCGCCGCCAAGAATGTCAGCTTTATGTTTCTTTATAAACACCATGCCCAACAGCCCTTGCACCTCGAGGGGTACGCTGTCCGGCACCACATAGAATCAATGCTTTATAGTTATATGCGGAATTTCGAATACAATTTCCGCCTTATACATCGGCATAAATTTTTCTCCTCCGACACCTTGCAACTCCATATCACTGTCACTGTCCTCGATTTCGGTTTCCGGCAACAAACATCCCTGTTTGATAATACTGCATTGAGCTCCGGTGTCGGCCTTCAGTGTCAGCAGTCCAGAAACCGCGTGTAACGACGTGATGTCGAAATCGCTTGCCGACGAGCTCGCGATGGGTAGAGTTACCTGCAGTATACGCACCGCGTGTTTGTTGTCTTCCTCGTTCTTTTCTTCCATCCCACGTGTTGTACTAATTTACTTTTATTAGTGTTTTACTAATTGCCGTGAGCGTACTTAAACGCAACATTCCCAGTGTGCGTTTTCCCGAGTTTTCGCTACCGGAAGCTGCATTCGGAGGCTTTGGATTAAATTTCTTGTAACCCCTTGAGTGCTGGTTCTGCTTCTGGTAATTCTGTTGCCGATGCTGCTGCTGCTGAGGCTGATGCTGTTGCTGAGGGTTCTCTTCTTTCTTCCTCGTTCTCTTCAAGCATTCCTCCCAAGAGTGCCCTTTTCCTTTGCAGTATTTGCAAACAATTTCCACTTGCCCGATGCTTTTGTTCACTGCCGGGGCAGATAAACTCACGCGACCCGATTTGCGCGTGTTAGTGTGCAGTTACCCCCGCAGATGGCGCTGACGTGGATTTCCGCGGATTACTCCCCGAACCACCCCTAGGCTGCACCATATGGGTAATCTCTATTGCCCCAGAGACCGATTCATGCAAAGTAGCGTAATTACGCAACCGCACCAATATCTGCACTTGTCCGTGTAATCCGTTCTCGAAGTTGACTTGTG
Source organism: Perithous albicinctus (assembly GCA_964016905.1). Classification (NCBI taxonomy): domain Eukaryota; kingdom Metazoa; phylum Arthropoda; class Insecta; order Hymenoptera; family Ichneumonidae; genus Perithous; species Perithous albicinctus. The sequence continues at coordinate 22,236,229 of OZ024688.1, read as the reverse complement.
CACTTTTTCTCGTAATACGTTGCACCGTACGAGCTTCTGCTTCAGTGGATACGCCTTCGCACCGCTTCTCCACCTGTTCGACTGTGATTTTCTCGACTCTGGCTGCATAAGCTGCGATTTCCTCCCCTTGCCTCTGACAAAGGGAGTTAAACTCCATTTGTAGGGCTGCGAGCAATTTCCGCCGCCCGTAAAGGGACTCCAATTCGTACCTCAAGTACTCCAAAGTATTAATAGACTTATACTTGAGCTCCCGTGTAGCCTTTCCACAGATTTTGCTGCTGAGCACGAGTTTCAATAAAATCTCGTGGTCCTGCTCAGCTACCATCTGAAATATGGTTTCGCAACTACAGAGAAACCCGTCCATTTCGCTGGCTTGATTTCCATCGAAGTCTTAATATTTTTAAGGGCCAGCCCTATAACCAGGGTGCGCCTCGACCTTTCTGTACATGATCCTCTGTGCATCGATTCCGCCCGTGGTATCCTCAAATTACCTTGTAATTCCTGGTTTTTTAAGGTCAGCTCGATGACCAGACTCTGCAACTTGCAAATTATATCGACCTCGTCACCCTGCGTATTTCCCAAAGTTTCCGACAAGTTCCTTTTAGCATCCGGGATGGTAACTTGCGGTCTACCTCTTGACCTTCTTCGTTGCTCTCTTTCGAGCTCTTCGTACCTTTCCATGATGGCACGGTCCATCTCCCTTGATCGAGTATGTCCCTGGCCTTCAGGAATCTGGCTGTATGTTGTCGGCCTTGCCCCAAGATCGTCGTAAGATCTGTCGAAGACTAATGAGGCTGCCCCTGCAGGTTTTGTCTCGCCCTGTTGGGCCCTTTGCTGCTCTCGAAGGCGGTTGATTTCTTCCCCCACCATGTCGACTGTAACGCGTCTTGACATGACAGTTCCGTCTGCTCTCCTGAGGAAACTGATGTCTGACCCCGCGAAGGACGTATCTCTTTGCGTGTTGACCTCGAAGGGTGCGTTTAGGGTTTGCGCTAACGCTGCTTCGTAAGCTCCAGGTAATCGACCTGTTGGTGAGAGCTTCAGAAGTGCGTGTCTAGCCCTGAATGTTATATCCCCTAAAGCTGCTTCTACTCCTGACGCAGGGTTAACTCTTACGCTCGGAAGTACTGATTCCGCTGAATTTGCCCTCCGCAACGGCAGAGATTTTCTATTCCCCGGCATTAGCTAGTCTATATTTCCTAATGAACTCTACACCGTGATTATCATTCCTAAATTTTTTCCAAAAAAAAAAATTCTTGCCGATAAAATATTCCCTATCGCTATCTAATGGCTTTGGTAGGAATGTAGCTAAATTGCGGTAACCGCCACTTACAGATTGATGCTCATTCTTTCCATGGCGTCGCTCTGCTTGGCTGCTGATCTCGAAGTCGTGTTGCTCCTTTGGGAGACTGCTCTTGGAGTCGTGTTGCTCTGTAATCGTACTGTCCCTGGTAGCGATGAAGCTTCGAGCCTGCTGTGACCGGTGTTGTACCTCTGACACGTCGATCCTTCGTCTCGGTCGTATGTGGTCCTCGTCCGTACTTTAGTCGCCAAGATCCTTGCGCGACTTCTTCTTGCAGGCACACTGTTGCTCGGCTGTGCTGCTATTCGTATCCCGAGTTACGTTACGCTACGAACCTCGCAAATCAACGACTGCGTGTTGAATTGCATGCACTGTGTTTTTCAGCCCTTATTTGGTGATTCCGCTCGAGAGGTATATAACGCTCTCGACGGTTGCACTTCACTTGTAATTTCCTTAACACTGTTTATTCGTTCGAACTTTGGCGGATCCCACCGCTGCCACCAAAATGTAGTGCCGCACGTCGCGCGTTTGTGGGACGTGGGTGCAAGATTTACTTTATTTATTGGGATCGTTAGCCAATAAAGGGTTGAACCCAAGTACTTTTAGAATAAACGATTTTATTAAGATAAATTACTACAAAGAATGTAAATTACAAGTTAAAACGTACGGGTCTCCAGACGAGACCTGACCGTCCGACAATAATTCTAAGTTGAGACTGACGATGGTTTTTCGTCCCGAAACCTGCATTACTCCCAAAACGGAGTATTCATTGAAGATGTTAATTACTTTTAATATTTAGTAAACTTCTCGCTGCAAGACTTGCGTAGTTGCAGCTTTAACCAGGTCACTCGGCTCGCCCTGCTCGCACCTTGAAGCGCGAGGCGAGTGATCGTTGCGTAACGCCCCGGATTGTCAGCAGTTTTTGTCAACGTTTATTTTACGGTATCGTTTACCTTTGATATCTATCAATATTCTTTACTCAATCTTTACTCAATCAAATTAATTTACTCAATCAAAGATGCTTTGACAATCCCGAACACAACAAACCTAATCGATATTCGGTAATAACGAAAATCTCGCTTGATTTTTTGATTGTCTTACAAAGTTACTATACCGATGACATTATTTATGTTAATTATCGGATGTAAGTGTATATTTAAAAGTTGCGAAGCAGAACCTTGCAAATAGCTTACGTAGTATTTTACTTGGTTTCTTCTATCACTACGATGCAAAATAGAATCTTACATGTTGCTTCGTGATTCTTTTGGCCTGTCGCTTACAAAGCCTCCACTATGAGGAAGTTCTGTGACTAATGTTGGCTTTCTGATAGAGGAAGCTTTATAATCGATCAAATTAAATGTGTATGTATGGACAATTTTTTATAAGAAATTATGATAATTAAAGTGGAGTTAGTAGTCCACTTGGGGGTCAATACCTCGTGCCGTCCAGAAGTTATGGACAATTGAATTTTGATACTAATGGGAATAAAAAATAAAAAATGTAGAATCTAATAAAATCAGGCCACGTTACACACGACTATGAAACGCAGTAAATACACACCGTTGCTTCATATTTTCATTACGTACAAAGTTTTAGCTCACTTGTTTGGAGGTTGCCGAAGCTAGAGCGTTAAAGTTAATTTCTTGAACAATTTAAAATGACGTATAATCCAAACTGGCTAAACAACCTTGTCGAAATTCAATACCAAACAACATCGAACGAAAATATTTAGAAATAATTAAATAACCAGTCCGATATCATAGTCAGGAGATTTGTTCATCATTAGGTGTGGAAATCTCCCAACAATCTCAGGAGATTTGTTCGTCATTAGGTGTGAAAATCTCCCAACTATGATATACGAATGGTTGTTTAATTGCATCTCAATTTTTTATTTACCCATATTGTTTATCAGTTAAGCACCTTCTTCGGTCGGGAGTTTTTAAATTTTTGTAAAAGTATTTTTATTTCATCCTTTTCAATGTTATTCGAACACTGCTATATGCGCTATGATGTGAGTTGCAGAATACACATCAATGGCGGCCATATTGCGATATTTCGATATATTCAAATAGGCTATTTGAAAAATTCATTCATGTATGCGAATGAACAATTTATCACCTCAATTTATGGAAAAAGACTGGGAACTAGTCATAGAATCGACCTACAAAATATTGTTACGTAATTTTTAACCGTTTTCGAGAATTTAGGCTACAAAGAAATCGCGCAAATCAGCTGATCGCCATGAAACGCATAACTCCCATCTTTTTTCCACAGAGGAGCAGTCGGGAGTTAAATATAAACTTGCTACAAGTAGGGATGTCCACAAGCTTGCTCAAGCCCGTTCGAGTCATGCCGGTGAAACTCGGTACCTGTTCGAGCTTTGCATCGAACAACCACGCTACATCGAGCTACTCGAGACGTTAGCGTAGCTCTGCCCGCGCGGTCTGACTGTGTTACTTAAGCTATTAAAGAATTGAGCTCGGCACCGATATCGACCATTTTTCTGACGATGAACTGATAAGAAAAAAAACACAGTGAAAAAAAAACTCGATTCAATAGTAGCGTTCATTGCGTGCTGTCATCGGCATATGTTATATTTCAAAAATTAAAACAATAACGGAGAATTTTTTAAGTCATCTCTTATATGTCATTGTTTTAATTTTGTATCTAATTGTGAGAATTCAAATACCCATGTACGAACTGCAGACTGGTGGAGTCTCGGCTCAGTACTGATACCAGAGTTGCCAGTACTGGCAGACTTCGAAGGGCCGATACTGATGTAACTAATAATCGAGACTGTTACAGCATTGGTGTGTTGACGCCGGTCCATCTTTTGGCACCGAGAATCGGGACAATATCGGTTAGAAGTCTTGGTTCTATACAAGTACCTAGTAACGGGCCAAAGATTATTTCCAGTTTTTCACCAGTATTGACTGCTGACATTGGGCCAACGTTGGTGTGTTGACCCGGGTCCATCTTTTGGCACCGAGAATCGGGACAATACTGGTTAGAAATCTTGGCTCCATACAAGTATCTAGTGTTGGGCCAAAGGTCATTTCAAGTTTTTCACCAGTATTGACTGCTGACATTGGGCCAACGTTGGTGTGTTGACCCGGGTCCATCTTTTGGCACCGAGAATCGGGACAATACTGGTTAGAGATCTTGGCTCCATACAAGTATCTAGTGTTGGGCCAAAGGTTATTTCAAGTTTTTCACCAGTATTGACTGCTAACATTGGGCCAACGTTGGTGTGTTGACCCGGCCCATCTTTTGGCACCGAGAACCGGGACAATACTGGTTAGAAGTCTTGGCTCCATACAAGTATCTAGTGTTGGGCCAAACGTTATTTCAAGTATCTCGGCAATATTGGCTCCTAACGTTTGGCCAATGTTGGATAGTCAACTCCGGTCCATCGATTCGCACCGAGAATCTGGACAATACTGGTTAGCAGTATGCGGTTAATGCAAGTACCGTATATTGGACGTATAGTTAACTGCGGTCCATCGTTTGGCGCCGAGGATCCTGTTTCTACTGGTCACTAGGTTTCGTTCAATACAAGGTGCCAGTGTTGGGCCAATTGTTATCCCAAGTTTGCCGCCAGTATCGATTCCTGACAATGGACTATAATTCCCGGTATCGAATGTGAAGCAAATATTGCAAATATCAGAAGCATGCCTGGTAACGAATGTCGAAGAAATTCGAAGAACTCAGTCATACTAGAGAATAAGGTACGGCTAAATTATGGAATAAGAAATTTGTTGATCATCATTTAATAATTTATTTTTGTGAGGCACATCATTATTTTAACGTTTTAAAGCAGAAAAGTCGCAGTTATTTAAACGTTATAACATCACAGTTATTTCAACGTTTTAACGTCACACAGCTTTTTTAACGTTTTGAACTAACAAAGTTGAAAATAATGCAGTAAGTAATATAGAAATAAAAAAATCGTTTAGTAACATAAAAATAAGAAAGAAGAATAAGTATCGGGATGGTAAAATAAAATCGAATTTTGAAAAGATATTTAGAGGTATTCCAATGTCATTTAATGAGAAATTGAGCTTTTGATTAATTGTCGCAATGTTTCTTTTATAAATTTGATTATATTTATACAAATTTTAAGATGTGAACGTTATATATTACAAGCTTTGAAACAGTACCGTTTCTAAATACTATGATTACGAAAAAATTCGACCACTTCAGTTTACACTTAACCTTTAAACATTTTTTTTTCCTCTAGGTGGTATTATCAGGCATAATAAAATATTTCTCATGCCTGATTTTAGGCCGGATTATGATATTCATGGTTTTGAAAAACGTTGGTATTGTGAAACTTGTAATGAACAACGTTTTATCTGTCTTTTTCAAATTCGTGAATTTATAAAGAGACATTGCAATAATTAATAAAATACATAATTTTACTTTAAACTACCTTCGAACACCCCTTAATATGTTTTCCAAATTCAGAAACAAATTCAAATGGCTCCTTCCATCCATATAAAAACTCCCAGGGGGCAAACAAAATAAAAAAGCGATAATTTTGAACCATTCTAATGGGTATATTTGGTTTATATATTATTCGGCCACTTTTCTGGCATCTCGACGGGCTTTACCGCCTTCACGGTCTCCTGCTCCCGACAAGTAGCGGCTGGTCGCTGACAAAATTGCTGCGCCATCTGCCGATTCGATGTGCTCTTGTATTATATCTGTAAATATAAATATGTCAAAAGTTATCCCATTACTACCACATACACAAATCGTGAATCTTTATTAAAAATCATATGGACTCGACAAAGTTCATACTTAATTGCATATTTAAAAAGAATAAGTCCTTTGTCAAAAATTTATAATACTACGAGAAAAATGCTCTATACCTTCCTCTATAAAAAGGATGACGTGTTATAAATGAATAAATGAGTGCAGAAATTTACCTTTCATACACGCGTAGAGGTGCGTTCCACTGAAATTCTTTTTCGTTACTCCGTTCGGTCCTTTTTTTCCCGTACCTGAGTAAAGTTCTTGAACAGCTTTCATGATAAGGCCGCCAAGAACTCTGCGGACTGCCTGCTTCAGATCCGTCACAGCTCCTATGAAATCCGCCATTATCTCCTTCTATAATAGAAATGAGACAGAAGATTAATCAATGCACAATCAAATTTGTAATAGTACTTAGTACATTCTGTACAGTATTTAAACATACCAACGCAGTCTCCTTATCTTCGTTCCCTTGAATCATCATGTCGAATTGTAGAAATGCGTCGTAATCCTGGATCGGAAGATTTATGCCCAGCGTTTCTTTATGTTTTTTAAGGCTCTTGCCAAGTCCCGGCCCTCGATTCACAATGATAGTGTTTTTGATAGCGTCCATTTTTTTATTCAAATCATAAAGAACACTTTGCTTGGCACCTTTGATTTGCTTCGAAAGACTCTTATAATATTTCTCCATCCGCTCGTCGGTCGTGTCCATCCGTTTTTTGACTTGGTTGAGCACGTAGTTTTCTGAACATTCAAAATAGAATCCTTCTTTAACATGCAGATGAATAAATATTTTGAAAAAACCTAGACTAAACATTAAAAAATCACCTGAATGGCCTGTTTCCTCCATTATGTCCGAGGTTTTTTGTCTCTTCACGCCTCTGTTCTTCCTTTCAAAGTTTGCTGGCGTAAATACATACCCTCGGAATCTAAATATATTTAAATCATTTTCATTTTTTATGTAAAAAAGGATAAAACACTGAAAATTTAGCCGATAGAAAATATTAGTTCTTAGGTATAAGTATTAGTATTAGTCATCCGTTACATTTGTTGTAAACCCTAGTTCATGTACAAGGAAAACGTAATAGTGAAAAGCCAATACGGTCGGTTGGTATCAATCCAAAACTTACAAAACGGAAATTAGTATATTATGTTACGATAGAGGGAAAGTCTTGTAGCATACGACAGTTTTTCTCGGATTTTGCTAAAAATAATAACCACATTTTCTCACGTACAATAACAGCAAAAAATCGCTTATTACTAACTGATAACTGGCACGCATGGGTAGTACGGCTTTTGTTACTCTTGCGGACAGTAATAAACTGTTTTCTTCTCCAGGGAGTAATAAAACCGGAATGCATATGCGTACCGGTAAAGGTTACTAATCAGCTTTTTTCCGCTCGTATTGCACGCACTGAATGTGGCCATTTTCGCGCAGTCGGGATAAAACATATTTTTATTGGCAAAGTTATATATAAGTCAAACATTGAGCGAATGAACATGATCAAATTCTTGTGCTTATTACATAGTTTTTTTTTCTTATCAAAGAGCAAAAAACCACTTGATAAGCACAATAATTTGATCGTGTTTTATCAAAGAGCAAATAACTGCGCGACAGGCACAATAATTTGATCATATTCATACGCGTAATATTTTTTTCATACATAACTTCGTCTATGAAAATATGTTTTTGCTCGACATTGAAAGTTTGTTCAAAGCGTTGAATATCAATCTTTTTTACCAGTAAAACTTTCTCGGACGTAACTATTAGAACCATCCTTCATGTTTGTTGAACTCGGTGCTCTTGTAGGTACTTCGTTCCCCTTGTTTAATTTTTGTCGTTTGTAAGGCTCTTCAGAAAACACATTCAACGTCTTAGGTGAGGATGAGGTGGTGCTGCTGATATCCTCGGACTGATCTGAAAGCCGAAAATATAGTCTCATTATGTCTGGTTTATTACATACTATTACATGTATATTTTGCTACAAGGAAGGGAAGTGCGCGGTTTTCGCCGTGTGCGAAGTTTGTTCGGCAATCATACGAGTTAAAAATTACGCACTCCCCATTCTCGCCTATATCTATTAAATAACCTACGCATTAATTTTTATTTTCTCACCATTGTTTTCATTACTGCTTCTCTCTTCTTCATCGGCTGAAGTACTCTCCACGTTCGATTCGAAACATGCTCGCTCCAGTCGTCGTAATCCTTGATTGTAATGAACTTCAACAAGTATATTATTCATATAATCCAAGTAAAAATTTTGATGTTTGACAGAGTTTCAATAAAGTGGATTGGAAGTGCAAGCGTGAACGAATATATAAAATCATAAATATACACATAAATATGTAAATAAGTACCTGCTGTTTTGACGATCTTCACTTTGTACAATGGCCATGAGAGATTCGGTGGCTTCGCTTGTTCGATTAAAGCAGATATATTGAGTTCGTCCTTCGGTGGGTAGTAGCATTTGCTTTCGCCATCTGTCTCTTGAGACAACCAGGATTTCGGTACTAACTCGATGACTTTTTTACCTTTGCGTTTCTCGTTGATAAACAGCACGACCATATAGATTTTTTCGCTTAACTGTAACAAAAAAGTGACAAATACGGGCCATTGATGATCTTCTTTTATTTCCGAACAAATATTGAATTTGAATAGAAAAATTTGAGGACTTTATTAAAAACAAAATCAACGCTGTTGATATTAAAAACATCGGCTTTAAATAATATTCATTGCAAAGTTATTAATGATCAATGGGTTAAAACATTTAACAAGTGCAATAAAAATTGAATAGAAGTTCAACAAATTTCAATATAAGTATAAAATACTTTGAGATTCCATTGAATATCTATTAAAATTATCGAATATTTTTAACCAATTTATTAATAATTTTTTGCATTGAAGCTTATTTAAAACCGATTTTTTTTGTGTTAACGAATTTGAGATTTTTACTCTTGCCGTAGTAAAGTTCTTAAATTAATTAATTTTCATCGATATTACCAACCCTTAATATATCTGTTTCAAAATAGGTACACAATACTTTGAAATTACATTGAATATCTATTTACTTTATCGAATATTTTTAACCAATTCGTTAATCATTTTTTTGCATTGAAACTTATTTAAAACCGATGTTTTTAGTGTTAACGAATTTGAGTTTTTTTTTACTATTGTCGTACTAAATATAATTAAATGCATTATCGTACATAAATGTATTAATTTTCATCAATTTCACCAACCTTTAATATATCTCTTTCAAGATTGTATACGATTAGAATGCGGGTATTTCACGAGTAGAGGAAAAACCGTGAGTCTATCGGCGGTCATTCTTGGCCCGCTATTGTGACAGCTTTCGTATATATTGGGACAAGCCTGGTCTACTACTGACTAATAACTAACTTGGTAATTGCCGTATGCGGACGATAAAAGACTGAACGATAAATTGCAATTACTGTTAGTAGAGCTATCACAAATATTACCCTAGAATAATATCAATGGAAAAAAGTTATTGTTCCGATTTAAGCAAAGAAATAGTTCCACAAACTTTTAAATACTATTATTTTATTTACGTGGCAATTACGTACCATTAATTATCTTGTTATTCACAAATCCATACAGATGCACATATATTTCCGAACATATATTGAATTTGATTAGAAGAATTTGAGTACTTTATTTTAAAAAATCAACCCCATTGATACTAAAAACTTCGGTTTTAACTATTTATTCCAAGGTTATTTTAGTGAATGGGTGAAAATATTTAACAAATGCAATAAAAATTCAATAGAAGTACAACAAGTTTCAAAATAGGTACAAAATACTTTGAAATTACATTGAATATCTATTTACTTTATTTTTAACCAATTCGTTAATCATTTTTTTGCATTGAAACTTATTTAAAACCGATGTTTTTAGTGTTAACGAATTTGAGTTTTTTTTTTACTATTGTCGTACTAAATATACTTAAATGCTTTATCGTACTTAAATGTATTAATTTTCATCAATTTCACCAACCTTTAATAAATCTCTTTCAACATTGTATACGATTAGAATGCGGGTATTTCACGAGTAGAGGAAAAACCGGAAGACCGTCGGCGGTCATTTTTGGCCCGCTATTGTGACAGCTTACGTATATATTGGGACAAGCCTGGTCTACCACTGACTAATAACTAACTTGGTAAGTGCCATATGCGGACGATAAAAGATCGAACGATGAAAGAGAAATTACTGTCAGTAAAGTTATCACGAATATTAACCTAGAATAATATCAATGGGAAAAGTTATTGTACCGATTTAAGCAAAACAAATAGTTCCACAAACTTTTAAATACTATTGTTGTAGGTTAAATCTGATTATTCTTACCTTCGTATTTTTCTTTTCCATCCTTTCGTCCTGCTACGATTCGTCCAGCAACAATACTTTGTTCGTATAACACTAAGTTACTACGAAGCACTTACGGCCCAACGAACAATAAGGCACTTGCTGAAGACACTCGCGAGTCGTTGGGGTCTCGAACGTTTACGGAAGTTGATGAGTTCGGCGCGTAGATAGTGTGCGCGCCTTGCAGCGTACTACGAGACACCAAATGGCTGCGCGCGCCTTACAATGGCTGCTTTCGCGCGCGCTTTCGTGCTCGTTTTGGCGCCGACGGTCTGCTTCCGTGCACGTGCTATATAACAACGCTTATTTTCCCTTTTGAAGAATTTCGAAAATTGATAAATAGAATACAAAATATGATAAAAGATTTTAAGTTTCTCATAGAGGATGCTTGTTAAGAATAGTCAAATAATGAGGGAGCAATTGGCAATATTCCACTTCGCCGCCTTGCTTAAATATTCTCCAACGTTAGCTAAAAAAATAAATAAACCGAAGTCGATTTTTTTTACAATCGACACAAAGCTCCCTCTGTGAGGAAGGAGTGTACTGTAGAGACGACAAGCGTCCACCGGGCGTTCAAGGATTCGCAGTTTGTGCAGAGTCAAATATATAGTTCACTCATTAGAGTACAGCTTTGTTACGGTATCAGACGCGGTCCCGTCGAAGACGAGAACCGCGAGTACGTTTTGTGCGGTTCCTGTGTACGGACAAAGACGGTGCTATATGCGTATGGCGTTGTTTTGAACGAAAGTATGGTATTACGTTCGCATTACAATGTCGTACAAATCATTGAAACACCGAGAACTCAAACGTCGAGAAAAAATAAGCAAAACGAGTTTGAAAAGTCCAACTGAAAGTAATTCTTCATTGGATTTGAGTTTGGATATGTCATCGATGGATATTACATCAAGTACCAGTACAGATAAAAATAGGTAAGTCTGTATTTTTAAATATTAATGAATCCTAATTTTATATCGATGCTTAGTCGAGAAATATCTCGGCTGCCTGAACTGTTAAAGTATGGCCCCATAACTGACAATAATGGACGAGGACTGGGCGAAGTATGTCTGACGACAATCTTGACGTTTCTATAGCGAGTAGCATCTTGCAAGAATATTTTAGTGGTGCAATTTAATAGTTGACCTAAAGCATTTATTTTAATGAATTACATTCCAACGTACTTCGTAACTATTTTTAAATTTGTTAAACTTCTATTGAATTTTGATTGCATTTCTTAAATATTTCTTACCCATTTATTAATAAATTTTGTATTGAATTTAATTCAACGTTGAAAGAATGATTCATTGAGAGTTGGCAAAATTGTTTAAATTCATTAGTTCTGTTTTTCGTTTAATAATTCGGCATATAGCAATTGAATTCTTGCTGTGAATCACTTTTTTAAATGAATTATAATTAGATCGATATTGTAATATCATGTTATAGCAACCAGACCATTACCAAAAAGCTGGTCAATGTACAATATATGGGCAAAATTTTTTCTTTTTCTCCGTCAATTGAGTTTTTAAAAATTTTGTCGTACTCTTCACTCAAAAATGTATGCTTCAAACGGTTAAATATATCCCTAATTGGATTTTGTCATATTAACAGTAAAACCACAGTACCTTAACTAAACTACCGATTTCTCTTAACTATATATATTTTAAACGAAGTCTGACCATTAGGCAAATTATCTTGGCTACTGAAACTGTCAAAGTTGTGGCCCGATAATTGCCAATACTGGGCTAAGTCAGGGCCAAGTATGTCGATCAACTGCCTTTTCGATTAATGTTAAAATTTGTTAAATTGAATGAGTGTATTGTATTATACATTGAAATAGTATATTGTGTGACAAGTGCCAAAAGTTGGCAGTTGCGACGAGCGTGAAGTCGGCAGCATTCACACGAGTCATCAATCGCCAACTTCCTGCCATGTCACATGCGATATTTTTTGTAACAAGTGCATGAAGACAGGTGCTTTGCGTAGCAATTTTGAGGGGTGAAAGTGAAAAAATCTCCCGAGGGACGAAAGTGAAGACCATGCGTGAAATATAGGCCGCTTTCGGCCCGCAAAACTGTTATGCAAAGCACCGATTTTCATGCACGATAAAAAAAAAATATTTGCAGTTACGGTTACCTAGAATGTTATTGTCTGTATATGTAGCTATGATGATACTGCGTCAAGCAGTCAACAACTGAAGTTGGATGTCTCCGCAGTGATTGTTGAGGCGAAAATTAGTACGGACGATTCGATTGCACAGGATTCCGCACACCAATTTAATATGGCAGCATCCGAAAACGTCAATACGTGAGTGGAAGTGACAAAAAATGCACTATAATAAATGTTATTACAAGGCGAAGCTCATGTACCAAGATTTTTTAGTTCTTTAAATTCAGTGTCGGTAAATAAATAGTCTCGAACATCAATTTGTCGCACAGTAGCGCGTGCTTCACAGGCGTTCTCGAGAAAGTCGACTGAACAACCTCATGTCGCTTATAAGGAGAATTTTGTTTCTTTTCAATTATAACATTAATTTTTTATGTAAAATCTGCATCGATTAAGAAATATTTATTATTTGTTTTATAATTTTTTACAAATACCTTCATCTAGCTTAAAATATTACATTGATTGAAACGTTAATTGTAAATAGTAATTCACGTATATGGTTAATGAAAATGAGTAAAAAAAAGATTGGGTGAAAATTAAAAAAGTTACATAAGTTTTTATTTATTCTTCAAAATTTCGAGAATCAAACACAAAAATACTGTGGTTCGTGATGTATATAGTGTATGTAGGTGTAGAGCGAGTGTATTTTGCAATATATAAATTGCAAAATACACTCGCATACAATCGGCTGATTCCTATATATACATCCTATATATTCAATCGGCTGATTCCTATATGTTGTCACTCGTAATGCAACTATATTTCTATTATGAGTTATTGTTCTTTTTTGTTTTAGGTTATTTATACACTTATCGGAAACATCATCTGGTTCAGAGTACACTCACAGTGACGATGACCTCGAATCTAGTGGATTGTCTGACTCACGTGATGAAGTTGCCGTGCCTAATTACCCCGAAGAGGAAAAAACTCTGCGCCAAGAACTTCGAGACTGTGCTATAAAACACTCGAAACACATTACGCATAGTTTTTTAAAAGATCTTTTGCTTATGTTAAGGACCGCGGGACATACAGATCTTCCGAAAACTGCGGAAACCTTATTGCAAACGCAACGAAGTAATAATCGAATAGTGCCAATGTTATCAAAGAAAGGCACGTATGGTTCTTATATGTACCTTGGTATCGAAGACCAACTCCGCATACAAATTACAGGTTCCGGGTACAGCGACAAGGGAATACGAGTTCTAGTGAATGTTGATGGCTTACCTATATTCACTCGCTCTAAACAGCAAATGTGGCCGATATTAGTGCAAATATTACACAGAGATTATTATTGTAAACCTTTCGTAGCTGCATTATATTGTGGGGATTCGAAACCTCATGACGCAGATACTTTCTTTAACGATTTTGTTGAAGAAGTCACGACGTTGATCGAACAAGGTTTTCTTGTGGAGAGTAAGTTATTTGCGTTTGAAATTGCGGCATTTGTTTGCGATACACCAGCTCGTGCCTTTATAAAATGTTGCAAAGGACATACAGCATTTTATGGCTGTGAACGATGCTTTGTACACGGGAAAATTATCAATAAAAGAAGAGTTTACCCTGAAATGAATTGTAGATTGCGAACGAAGAAATCATTTCTGGAAAAGCGGCAGTCTGGTCATCATATCTCAGATATTACTTCGCCTTTAGTTCGCATTCCTGGATTTGATCCCGTAGGAGGAGTTGTCTTGGATTATATGCATTTACTGTGCTGCGGAGTTATGAAAAATCTTTTCGATAAATGGCTTTCATCCAGAAAACAAAAGGGCAACATTGGCAGACGAGAACGATACCATTTAACAGAACTGCTTCTTGCTTCTTCACGATATATTCCTATGGAATTTCAAAGAAAATTGCTTGATGTAACAGATATTTCAAATTGGAAAGCAACTCAGTATCGATTAGTCTTACTTTATGTCGGAGGTTTAATTTCACGTCGCGTCTTATCATCTGAAACGTACCATCACTTCTTGCTGTTATTTGTGGCATGCCGTATACTCTGCAGTCGAACCTGGTCACTTATTTATACGGACAAAGCTGAATCGTTCCTACGAGAATTTTTCAAAAAAATGCCATCGCTATATGGAAAGGATTCGCAAGTAATGAATTTTCACAATCTTATTCATTTAGCAGATGACGTGAGGGCTTTAAAGGCTCCATTATCAGAATATTCGTCCTTTCCGTTCGAAAACTGTTTAGAAAATATTAAGCGACTTATTAGAACGCCTCGAAACCCCGTTGCCCAGGTTTTCAGACGTCTATCTGAACAGGGATCTCTTGGATCCAATATTAAAAAATATGATTTTGGGATTAATAACAATCGCCTACTACAAAACGAACGAGCGGCTAAATCCAACACGTTTGAATATACCAAAATAAGTATTAAGACCATCACAGTTAGCGTAGCGTCACCGGATAATGTCGTTATATTAGCAAATGGCAATATTTTCCAAGTTTCGCGCATTTTCTCTATTGATAACTCGAACAGCATATATATTGAAGGAAAGTGTCTAGAAAAGAAAAGTAATGCTTTTCAAACGCCAATGGCTTCGTCGGAAATAGGAATTTATAAGATAGGAGATCCGATTCGGTCTAAAAAAGTGTACTCGATTGATAAGATTGTTGAAAAATGCTTTCTAATGAATGTTGAAGAACATAAATACGCTATAACTCTCCTACATCTTTAGTGTATCATTTCATCGTTAAAGTAACGAAAATGTAATAAACCTTGCAAATAAATATTACTACGTATGAAAATTATCTAGTGAGACTGGTCTATGATTATTAACACAAACATCGCCCAGTAGAGTTCATGAAAGGGGCGGCTTTCGGTCTTGTTCCTCAATATTTGTACACGAATAACATGATATGTAATACAAATCCTGTATTGAATCATATTTCCAGTATGCTATCAGTATGATAGCATACTGGAAATAGTCCAGTATGGACCATAATCCAGTATGCTATCAGTATGATAGCATACTGGAAATTATATGCTGTCTCATGGACAACAAAATTTGTATATCCTCGATAATTAGACAACTGTCGAACATCGTGTTAATATGTATGCAGCCAGTACAAAACACAATCATCGGCTCTGTATAATCTCAATATGAAGTCGACTTCCAAATTCGCGATTTCATGGTTAATATGGCAATAACGATATTATAATATGGAAATAACAACAATGATATGGGGCAATACAGTACATTCCTAGTATAAACGAATTTCGATATTGCGTCTCAATAGTTTGCATGCCAAGAAGGTGGTCCAAAACATTCCTAGTATAGAAACGACTATTTACACTGCGTCTCCACAGTCTGTATATAAATAACTTAAGTAATGAGTTAGCCCAGCATACGTCCAGTATTGTGCCGTCTTTCGGTTTTGTTTGTATAGTTTACGCCAATAACATTACAAGTGCGAGCACAGTACGTAGCTTGTAGAGACATTGCTTTTGATGT
>OZ024688.1:22174554-22219966 GCA_964016905.1 Perithous albicinctus | reverse complement strand
GCAAGGTTCGTATGTGCAAGGTTCGACTTTGCAATTGTTTTAAAAAAAAAAAACGAAAATGTAAATTTCTATAAAATCTTAAATACTTTATCGATTTCGTCCAAATTCAATACCACAGGTCGTACCACTCCGCTAAAATTTTATGCCAAGTTTCAGCCCAATAGATGGAAATTTGTTCGAGTTAGAGTGTTCACAGATATTTTTCAAAATCTTAAAAACTCCTTTTTGTGAAATATATACTGATGAGACACTTGACAGTATTGTGTACGGCACGAAATTTGAGACGATTCGGTTGAGTAGTTTGCGAGTTCTATGAACGCACACGCACACGAACACGCACACGCACACGCACACGCACACGCACACGCACACGCACACGCACACGCACACGCACACGCACACGCACACGCACACGCACACGCACACGCACACGCACACGCACACGCACACGCACACGCACACGCACACGCACACTTTTTTCGTCGTTTTAGACTATTCTGAGTATACCCACATGAACATTACGAAAAAAAATTTCACGAAAACAAAGCTTCCTCTGTGAGAAGCAAAATATAAGTGATCAATAATTATAACTATTTTTTAAAGTGATTTTGCTTCCTCATAAACGAAGTTCTGTTTTCATGAAAAAAAATTTAGTACATTTTCATGTCAGGACACTCAGAATGGTCCGAAACGTCGAGAAAAGTGGTTCATAAAAAATGTCCGTACGTGTGCGCGTATAATGGCGCGTGTGTGTGTAGGACTTCGAAAATTGAATTGTCTCTTATTTAGTAACCGTTTACGAGATCGGACTGAAATTTGGCACGCAAGTGAAGTATTGTTGTGCAAGTGAAGTTGAATGTTGCGATTTTTGACAAAATATATGCAGCCATTCAGGTTTCATATAATTTTGAATTTTAAAAAAGGGCGTGATCGTTCTAACTTTCGTTCGACGATATAGATAAATAGTTCTTCATAACTAAAGATACGTTCAATTTTGTTTGATATTGAATTTCGACAAAATCAGTAAAGCTATTCTGATATTGTGGAGTTTTGAAATTTCCGTATTCTTCTTGAAAATGCTATAACTCGAGGACGGTTAGAGTAACGGATCTAAAATTTACATAATAATTTAATAGAATGTATATCAATATTTAATGCTAAATTTAGGCGAAATCGATAAAGTTTTCATGATTTTATAGAAATATGAATTTTTGTAATTTTTTGAAACCGCTATAACTCAAGAACAGTTCAAGCAAGTCATCGAAAATATTGCATAAAACTTGAATAAAATGTGTCGATCTTTGATACTGAACTTGGTGACAATCCAACAAAGCATTCGTATATATTTTTTAACTCGAAGTGTTCGAAGATAATAATTAAATACATATGTTAAATTTTTTGGCGTTTTTAGTGCAGCTGATATACACAGTATATAAACATGGCTGTAAAGTAGATCCCTGCAAATTGCTTCCTCATTATTTTGTATCTTTGACAAAGCTTCCTCTATGAGGAAACCAAAATTGATCAACCCGTTTTCTCATAGAAGAGGCTTTGTCAAAGATATAAAATAATGAGGAAGTAATTTCCAAGGTTTTAATTTGCAAGCTTTTTTGCAATTTTTTTTCTTCCGACGCGTATGTGTGTCCGGAGTTGTACCACTAAACAGCTTGAAATTTGAGAACTTCGTGAACTACCGGGATGAAAAGTAATACTCTAATCAAACAGATCTAATTATTTACGATAACTTTTAATAATCTTGACAGCGCCAATATTTCTTTGAAGTTTCTCAGCATTCAGTATGACACAAACAAGCTGACTCGCGCAAATTTCAAGCTATTAATCTTAAAATTCCTACATAAGTGAGGTACAAGTGTGTATACTATCCCGGTTGGTTGGTATTGGACTTCGCCAGTAATGTGGGATTTAGAACATTCTGGAATAATCCGAGATTGGATGGGTCTACTTGATATGTAACGCCATATATATCGTACAGGACGGCAGCGGCGGTGAGATGTTTTTATGATATAGAGCGATTTATAATTAAAAAATGTTCTTAACCTTTACTTTTAATTAAACTTACAATGTTTTACTTGTTTCCATGACAATTTTCTTTTGAAGAAATAACAAACTTTTAATGTATGATATACATTGGAAAAAAACGTATTTGTTACTTAATTCACAACATTATTTGTTACAAAGTGTTTCATTTCAATATTAAACATGTTTTTTGTCACTTTATTAATTCAACAAGAAATTCGTAAATGAGAAACGATTGTATGTTAAAATATCACACAAATGTTTTAGTTATTTAACAAATTCTTTTTTTTTTCGAAACATAATGCACTCTAATTGTATAAAAGCGTCGAAAAAAAACAATCATTTGAAACTACGAGCCTCCAAAACACTACAAAAGAAACGCGGAGCTTCTTAAGATTTCGTGAAACATTAAAACCCTGCAATAAATGTGTATTAACGTTAAAAAATACATATGTCCTTTATAAGACGTTCTTATTAAGCTGCCTATTGGGTTGTATTCACTTACTATCGTTTCTTACGGCATTCAATAGTGATTCTTTCAATTCTTTCAATTTCATTCATTTTTCCCTTTTCATTCTCTCTCCTTCATGTGCCTCTTTCACAGCACAGAGAAAGAGAGATTGTTGCCTCAGCCACTCAATTACTTTCCCCTGCATTTAACCATCGAAAGGCAGTAACCGTCATAAATTTATCGCCGATGAAGCCGTGCGAGAATTCGGGGTGGTGGGGCACGGAAGTGGAGCTCTGTGGGGATGAAAGACAAGCGTGAAATGAGAAAGAGGAGAAAAAGCAACAAATATAATTGACTGATCGACGAAAATCGCGGCGATTAGATTTCTGTATTTTTTACAGTCTCTTTACACGATTCTTGGCCTGCTCTTTTCGTTCTATCTCCCTCTCCTCTTCTTTCGTAGTCTCTGAATTCCCTAATCGAAACGGCTATAAAACTTGGCCATTCCTGTCTGCAAGCTTCGTTGCTCTTTCGTTACCGCAAGAAAACTCCCAGTACCGCAATAAAACAATTTTTATTCGATATGTAATCAAGTCCTCATCAATTAACCCACGACAATCGAGGCATTTTATAAAAAAATTGCGTTATTTACAGGTTAGATTAATCATAACAGAAGGAATGCGATAAATTTGTATCCTCTCAGGTCAAAATAAATCAATGCAACATCCCGTTCATTTAGAGTTAATAATTCACTCCGGTGGAAAGGAATGAAAAAATGAAACAAAAAGAAGAAAGAAGTGATGAGATGAAGCAGAGCAGAAAAGATTCCGGCGAGATATAATTTAACGCGTCGATCCATCCGAAGAACCCCGAGTACGTCCACCTCCTCACTCGCAACCTATTCGACCCTTTGCCGCTGGAGATTCGTCTCTCCCTCGCGCTTCGATCCTTTCTCCGTCTCTGTATCTCACCCCGGCAATATCGTAGGTCAGAATACGCCGCACTATGCAACGTATTCAATTTTACAAGCGCGCGCTATTCCCGCCACTATGCATGTAACGTAAGTTTATAGAGGAGAGGATGAAGCCTGTGCAGTAACGCTTCACGCTCGGCCCACACGTTTCGCTTTCATTATCTATACCTCTCTGTTCACTCCCTTTTCATCCTTTCAGACGCTCACTGGGCGCCTATCCCCTTTCCATTACGCGGGACACTCATATGTCATTTAACTGAAATACCTCCGGTGCGACCAACTGATTTACAGCCTGGACGCTCGCGCACACAGATCGCGGTGAAATTAGTACAGTTATTGGCCAGTTTATGGCAGGCATGTGGGGGACCTTCCTACGAAATGTCATTTAACTTACCGGAAATCAATGTACTTTTTTGTAATGATACTACCCAATTCAGACACCGTTTTCTGATCCCTTCAAATATTCTCCATAATTAGCCGGGACTTACCATAATTTGAAACTACTTTCTGTAAACGCATTGAATTACTCTGTCCTTCTTTTCGGCATAGCATTGAGTGGAAAAAACTCATCATCAAGCTCGGAGCAATCGCCTCACAAGAAAAAGTCTAAGAAATCGAAAATCACAAGAAAAGTGGTGAAGGGGAAATTGCAGTATCGCAAGACAGTGAAGACAGTATTTGAGCGGACTAAAACGTCAAAGAATCGCGATGGGGTCGAGTTATGTAAAAAAAATGCAACAAACGTTAACGACGTACTAACGGTAAACGAGAGCATCGTTACGGTTACCGTAACGAGGCTCACCTTTTTCACCTGCGAAAAGTGTAATCCAACATTTTGTTTTTTATGCATAGGATTTACTGTTTTCACATGTAATTTTGTTGTCTTCATTTTATAGATAATCCATTGGTTACCTCCATTGTCTCTGACAACAATAACGTTAAAATAAGACCAGGAAAGTCACCAAGCCCAGCTCCCAATTTAATATCGTCGGCGCGAACTTGTCTTTCATCTACGACCGATGAAAACGGGACCAAGCGTCGCAAACAATTAGTACAACAGAGCGCTGATGTCGTCGAAAGGTCGGCGACAGTAAGGGAGCGTCAAGAAGAAGTCATCGATGGGGGCAAAGGTTTATCACGAGGTAATGATATTGATATTATTGGAAAGTGTATTTCGGCAAACACTAAAATAATGCTGCGCATGTTTCTGTTTCCAGATACCCTATTTCTGCTGAAAGTCATAAAAGGAATGTGTAGCCATTTGCAGGATAATACCGCTGCTATAAACGCATTACACGATTTTTTCAAAGAAAAGGGCATTATAGGGACGCAGAAACTCACAGTTGTTCAATTCGAGAAAGAACACGATCTGACGTTACTTTTCGAAACACTTGAGCCGTTCCAGGAATTCGATAAAAAGTTGCAAGAGGATAAAGCGTTCAATGAAAGGCTGGTAAGTACTTTGCACCAAAAATAATCAATTAAACAAAATGAATAATTATTAACGAGATATCTACGATGTATACTAGGGCTTATCATTGAAGCAACTCCTCGATCGTAACAACAGCGTTACAAAGAGCGTACCATCGATCTTACGGGCGTTTTTTTACACGAGAGGAAATTACAGGTTTTACAGCGAAAAAAAAAAGTTGAAGGAAAAACGCTGCTAAAAGATACGACCTTTGGTATTCGTATGTTGGGTATACTTAAAAACTTGTAGACGTATAAAATATTTTCATAATTTTTTTTCTATTGGGTACTGATATACAATTTACGCTTTTTCTTAATATAGATGTTCTGACCGGGTTTCACACTGTCCGATGGAACTCCGATAAAAAACGCTGAGGTTCTTAAATCTGCGGAAGCGCTATCTCAAACACGATCATAAGCAAAATTAAACTATTACTACATTACAAAACTACTTTAATATAAACCTTTGTAAATCTTTTATGTTTGAGTGAATGGAGTTTGATATCATTTCTTCCTCGCATTTATTTATTCGAAGCCTACAAAATCTTATAAGATCCAATCTGGATCCGGAATAGCGTCTCTACCCAACCCGATTTGGAGGGCCTATGAAATCTGATCTAGGATCGGTCTAGAGTCCCTACAAGCTTCGATCGGGAGGTTGTATGAAATTCGATCAGGAATCGGACTGGAGTCCTTGTGAGATTCGATCTGCAGATTCCATTAAATCCAATCTGGAATCGGACAGGAGTCCATGTGAGATTCGATCTGGAAATTCCATTAAATCCAATCTGGAATCGGACAGGAGTCCATGTGGGTTTCCATTTAAGGTGTCCCGACGGGAATCCAATTTGAAATCATTACATTCCATCATGGGATCTGGCCGGATGCCTCACTGGATCCTAATTGGAAATTGAAGATGCTAGCTGGAATCCAGCTGGATCCCGAGTACAATTTCTGCACGGGTAGTTCGGATTTCTTAGGGGTGGAATTTAGGGAAATTTTGGATTTAGGAATGTGTGTCCTGGATATTAGGAAAGCAGATAAAAAGCACTTAACAAGATGGTGTATTTTAATTCAATAATATTGAAAAAATAGGTGTAGTTCATTTGTTAAAGTAGCTCGGCCCTCTTCGAGGAAAAATTTTGGTGCTCTGTTAGCTTAATGAAAAGATCGCAGAGCACGTTTGAGATGTATTTGCAGGAAAACGAAAAGACCACAATTTTTATTTAATTTGGTACGTAATTAACACATAAAAAGAACATTTGCTTTGAAGAACATTTCATTTTGGAGACTTCGCTCTGCTACCTTTATACGGGTAATAGTTTTCCAAATTCACCAGTATTTTTCTAACTCATTGAATAACAAAGTTTTAATCATTACCTAAGAAAATCAGTACTGCGATAACTACATTAAAGCAGTTTAGTTGGAACGTCATCACCAGTCCAGGGTGATCTAGCTGGGACACAGAAAAACCACATTGGTTATCGTTTGATGTTTAGGGGTAACTTGACTATTTAAAGCGTCCTTCGGATTTCAATTTGTCTCTCTAACGAGGCTAAATGAACCATTTAGTTATTCTTATTGAATCTCAGTTGAGCTAAATCACATTGAACTGTCCGAAATGAAGTTCGGTAACATATGTTTATAGTTGACAAATCTTATTTGGCTCAACATACATTTAGTACCAATAAATAAATGGTTCGTTTCGCCATATTTCACACTTGATTTGTTAACTGTTAACAAACTCTTCTCGCACAATCAGTGTGATATGAGGTAAATATTTTCCATTTAGCTAGCGGTCCCAGTAAAAAAAAAATAATTTTTTTGTCACTTCTGAATCACCATGTTGATGGAAGTAAAAAAGAATTTAAACGTATACGTTTTTCTTTATAAAAAAAAAACATAAATAATAATTGATGGCTTTTTATAAGTGAAGGTTTCAACGTTGAAAGTTAAAGCACGACAGACGGGATCACGGGCTCTTTTGTGTATTTAATACCATTATGGTATTATAATGGGGGCGAAAAATGAGATTTGATCGTTGAGAGCTTTTATACATCCTACAGCGCGAGTCGTGGGTCTCGACGAGGCGGAAGCAATCCTTCCTTCACTCCAGGAGCTATACGAAAAGCAACCCCATGGCTTCCACCATACCTACCGCGGGTAATTTCCAATTGCTAAGGTGAAACGCAGATGAATAAGTAAGAAGATATCGAGCCTCGGGCCGTTTGTACGCACTTTGTACTTGGTGGAGTGCTCTCACGAGAATCTCGGCAACTTTCATCCTTCCCTCCCCTAACATGCGTTTCCTAGAGGAACCGGGATTTCGCTAGCAATTACGTGATTAAGGCGCCTCCGGCTCTGTTTCGAGGCTACTAAGTACGTACTTAGGACAGATTCGTTACCACAGTGTCTATAGTTATTCTCTGTCTGCTAGTTCTCTGCGATCTGATGCGTTACTCCAAAACTCGCATGGAATGGAATGAGGTTGTGTCTATGTGATGTCAGAAGCTTGAACGCTGACTCTTGGCTTACCGGAAATTAACTAAATAATTTAGTGGACTGCGTCAACAACGACTAATGTACCGTTCCTGTTCAGGCCTATTGCCAGTTAATCAGAAAATCGAGTATTGTTAGACGCAAAAGATTAAGATCAACATCTACCAGCTTTTCCATTCGTTATTTTTTAATTTATCGGTGCATTTTCCATAATTTATCTTAATGAATGTCGTACATCGATCATGACGTATATCATCAAAAATTTTATAAGCATTTAATAGTCCATCAAAAACATTTTTTTGTTAGTAAAATATCAATTCTACGACAGTCTCCATAAGGTCACATGCAACCCTAGCACCGTTGTACCATGTGGCAATCTTTCAATTGCATGTTTCTTATACCTTTTATGGAAAAACTTTAAGAGAATCGCCAAAATACTGATGAAATCCTATAATGAACTATTAATGGGCACAAGTGTTTTATTCATTTTCATCAGAATTTTCACCCATGTACGAATTTCATATTGGCTGAGTCTTGGCATAACACTGTAGCTTTCGTTATCGATACTGGCAACGAGATTTGGGGACGTACAGAATCATTACAGGCACAACGCTGGGGAAGCTCTGGAATGATCGTACCGATCCAATACTACTCCTCCAAAATCGGCACGATACTAATTCAATACGTTGGATCAGTCTTGGACTAGAGTTCATTCGTAATTCCGAGAGGAATCGTCAATTGTCAATCCTCAAAATACTGGCGGCTTTTTATATAGCGATATAATACTGGCAAATTTTTATATAACGATGCAACATTGGCGACTGGTACTAGGGAAGTATAGGCTACCGATACTGGGCTAATGACTGGCGTTCAATATTGACGCAATACCGCAAACTGGTATTACGTCCCGGGTGAACGAGATGATTAATATATATAATATATATTTTCTTTGGTAAGTTTGTATGTCCGTAAATGTATAAAGTCCATGTTTTTGGTTTATTTTATCCTTTGTGTTAACGAGTTTATTTAGTTTGGTTTATTTCACTAATAAGTGAAATAAGTATACGCGATTACAACTAGTGATTATTGATACGATTGAGGGTTTGGAACGGTTACACTTGAACTTATAGCTTGTCACTTTGGCGAGAGTTTAGACTTATTTAATACGCGGCACTTAAACGGACTAAATATAATTAGATATTACTTGATTGAAGATTTGCATGAGACTGATTAGTAGAGAGAATGAGGTTGACCAGGAAGGATTGGATGGGTGAGGAGTGGGAGTTATTTTAGTAGCTCTGGGGAGGCCTAAAATGTGCTGACCGTGCGTGGCACTTGTGGTCAATGATCTTTATAGGAAATTGGAAGAAATTGATGATTGTTAGGGAGCGAGAATTCGTCAGCGGAATTATAGTTTAATGATCGATGCGCTTAAGGATTCAACATCGGATGATTTCTAGAGAGCATTGAACCGAGGGTTGGAACGTTGGAAAAGCAAGAAGGAGTTTATGAATATAATGATTGGGCGTTGAATGTAGCGATGGGTTAAGGAAGAGGGTTTACACGATATATGATAATAGTGATAATGACGATATATAATAATAATAATAATAATGAAATAAACGATTAAAAATAATAATCATACCAAAAATAAATAAGATAAATAGCTAGTGTTACGTCCAGACGAACTCACTGAGAGTTCGCACTTTTGGAAACGTAATGACGATCACTCTTTCGAGTCAAGGCGTTGGCCCTTTACTCCGGGACGGAGATTTCGCCTATACTGCCATTGGCAGGATGTGTGGTCGATAGGGAATTGGTGACTCAGAGTGTCACAACGCAAGAATTACATGCACAAATAATTGAAGACTATTTTTTACTCACACTTTATGTTTTTAATTTGATGAGCGTTGGTTGATACAGATGTATTACAAAGTCTTACGACTAAGATATTTTACTAAGTCTCAACCGGGCAGAAGGCTATCGGAGAGACTTTCGATGCAGAGCCTTGCTCGCTCTGATGAAGACGGAGAGTAGCAGCGTATAGTTGTTGGTGATTGAATAACTAACTTATAGAAAAATGCGCGCCCTTATATACTAAATTCGGGTTACAATTGTATGGTGGGGATGTCGTACCCAAGGAAGTAAAATGTATACATTTTTGAGATGGTACATACGGTGTACCCAAGAAACCCCTTACGATAGTACAGGGGATTGAAAAGAGTATTAAAAGAGAGTGTTAGACGATGCCTAGGTGACACTTTGTCGATGCAAGTTTAGATTAAATGTCAAAATGAATAGATATTGTACATACGGTTCTACAGTTTTACTCAGGTCTTACCGGCGGTAAAAATCCTAAAAGAAGGGCTACAGATACTTCTAAGGCTTTGCAATAGTATTAGATGTCGGACTGAGATAATTTATTACTTATACTAGAGGTATGGATACGCCTCCTTAAGGGTTAGGCGTCTAGAGCAGGCGTTAAGTGAGGGTGCGGGTTACATGGGACACGTGCACCGTTCGAGTCCGCGTGTCTAGAGTAAACATCTGTCGTTTTTGGTGCATAAGGATTCTTATAGTGTACTAGAGATTTTACTTTTAGTGTTATTCTATATAGTTTTTAGTTTTAATTATTGTTGGCGGGTTACGTGCGGACGTAACACTAGGACGTAACACCATCCGATTAAGGTTCTGGTAATGCGTCGAGACAACGCAGTGCTCGACGGGTACAAAGAAAAAGAAGCGCAAAGCGCGTACTGGCGATTTTTCTTTAAATTTATGTGAACATTAATTTTATGGTTAAACGGCTCGAGAGGGGAATAGCTTCTGCAAAGTGTACTTAAGTTAACTTATTTACTTTATTGGTTACTTTACAATCAATTACTATTACTTTACAATAAATCTTGCTGTGTCTGTGTTAGTTTGAGAATTTATGTCGGAAGGGTTGTGGTTCTTCTTGATGAGTGTAGAACTTCATATGGTTGGCGAAAAAGTAATCACGTTCAACGATACGAGATTTCGAATGATGGTGAACGTTGATTTCACGAGGCAATCTGAAACTATCGCAATAAGCATAGAACTTTTCTGGGATTCCAGAGGTAATTTTGCAACTAAATATTAAAGATTTCCCATCTTGTCTGGCGAAATAGAGTTAAATTGGGTTAATTTTCCCTATTTGTAGCTTTTAGTCCGGCTATTTTTGTTCTTACGTCGCGTTCGAGATATTCATCCTTCCGTGCCGCAGTACCAATTTCTGTCTTGATCAATGTTCAGTAAATAACAACGGTTACCTAAAACATGTCTCAATTTTCATTAAATAATTGGTCTTGCGACCAATAAATTTTCTATTTTACGCTAGTTGTGAGGTGTTGGTGCAGGGGTGAAAATTCGGAACAGAAATTATTTATAGCGACCGTGTTTGGATCGTATGGGACTAATTAGGAGGTATGCAGTTGGTCCCACACTAAAAGCAAATCTATTGATGCAGAATATATGTAGTATCTTGAAATAGGCTTGACAATACGGACAGATATTCCAAAACTTCCCCCATGACGTGATGTAAATTACCATAAAAATATTTAGTACTTTTGGTAGTTGGATGATTATTGCACAGATCGAAAGTCTTAATTTTCTAATCAATTTGAATTTGAAATATAAATGGTGGAGTATTCTCGGCTCTAGATTAAATTTAATTCCTTTTAATAGTACACTTAATAATTAAATTTATATTGCGCCTTGTACGACATAGACATTATTCTATACAAATGTAATTACATACAAAAGTTTCTTACTATCAATTATCTGGCTGCCTCCTATTCTAGTTTTCGGCATTCCAAACATAATCATGTTAGCACACATTACTTATAGGATAAAATTAACTTACTTTTATATTATATACTAGTCAAAATGTATTTTCTGTATTTTATATATTTGGAAAAGTATGTAATTGACAAGTTTTAAACTGATTTTTAAAGAAAAGGAAATAACACGAAGATATAATAATAGGATACCTGAGACGAGATATCATACAGGAGCTTCATTACATTATTCGTCGAGAAGTTCATATTGGTAATTAGAAATTTTTATGAGAAAATTTTTGGTAAATAATAAATGTTAATTATATTATGAAAGTAATACTGTGGGAAGCATCATTTACTCGTAGAACCGTATTCAGGAGAATGCGGTGGTCGTAGTAATAAAACTGGAAGAAAGACCCTTTTTCTGATTTAGAATAAATCATGCCTATTCCTTTTCGAGTTCCGCTAGGCTTTGACGTCGGTTTACCGTATTGGCAATCGGTGTTATCTTTAATTGAACCCTTGCCTTTTAAAGGTTTCCAATGCTCGTCGAAAGAGTGGCAACTTTTCGGAGTTTGGCTGCGAGAATGGGGTCACGATACCGTCTAATTGCTGATGACCTGAGGTAACATAAATTCGATGACCTGCTCATCTCTTGTTGACATCGTCATGGATTCAGAGTAGTGTTGCGTCATAGCGCCTACTTCCGCTGATATGGTGGTATCGATTGTGCCTATAAAGCGCATATTCAATGCCGTTCGGCTCATTGACTAATCGGGTTCCGATTCCTGGTGTTCCGCATCGCAATTGTCGTTTCGTTCAACGGTCTTGTTCGGGTTTACTAGTTGCGATGTTGAACTGAATATTCCAATTCGTGTCAGCTTCTTCATCAACAGTCTGAGAATCAGATGGCGAGCAATGAGGCTGGGGTGATGGTGATGGATCCCGAGAAATATCTAAACTGTCAATAATTTGAGAGACCTGGAGATCAAATGATGTATCGTAAATGGATCTCGTAGTTTCAGTTGCTTCGTTGAATTCTGGTGAATGAAAAGTGCTGTTGATCTTGGGACCGCTAGTCATTTTTCGTCTCCTGAATTCTGTTTCCGCAGTATTAATGGGGGTTTGTGTTGTGGCTTCTGTTGGGGATGGGCTTAACGTCTCTCCTGCTGAAGCAGAAGGGAAATTTAGCGCCTCCTCTACTGAAGCAGAGGGATAAGTATCGGTTTGAATAGGTCGATTGTTCTGATGATCGCATGACATATTGCTGATGTTTTTTAAGGCTGGTTTGACGACATACTGACTTGTCGAACAGTTGCATATATGCCAATTTAGTCAAAATGCAGTTGTTTATATGGTTAACTTTGGTGGCTCTGTGTTTTATGTAGTGTTGAGAGCAATTTAAGTTATCCGTATCACGAACGTAGAAAAATTCTTCGGCTTCGTGTGCGTACAAAATTGCTTGTTCGATCGTCATGGGCTTTATGCATCGGACAGACCGTCAATAAATCATTCAAGCGCATCCGAGCAGTTTTGTACTCGTAAGAAATAGATTAACGCTTGGCTGCAATGTACATTATTAGCGATATCTATAGGACCGGCAAGCTGTTGAACTCTTGCTGCGTAATGATTAATGGTTTCGTTAAATCCTTGAGTAACCTTTGCCAATCGTTTCTTCAGGGCCAGCGTAATCTTTTCAATCGAACAGAGCAACTGAAGGTCTCTAAGAAGCGCGGTGATTGTTCGGTAATTATGGCGTATCGGATGGATTTTCCTCTCACATCGCCCTGCAGTTTTTCGAATAATAGGTCCCGAAAACTGTCGAATTCGGTGGGCTGAAGGCATCCCATTGAGTGGTGTACATCCAAAATAAATTCTTCTACAGGCATGTTTATTCCGTCAAACTCAGGGACTAAACTCAAGGCTCTCATGATCCAAATTGTTCCCCGAGATCGAGTTATGGTTTCACAGTCTTCCTGTCGAGGGTCAAATTTTCCATAAAAATTTTGGGAAAACATTTGATGTTGTCGCCTTTCTGAGCTCGAATACATGCTATCGTAGGAATTCATTCTCCAAAACTGAGACATTTCTTCAACGTCAATTACGCAAAACTGAGTTTCTTTCAAAATTAGATTGATAAAGAAAATAATTTAGTTAAATTTTGAAAGAACGGTTTGTACGTATTACAGTTGATTTTAAGTCACATTGAACTTAATTTTGAACTAACGTTTTCTTATTATTTGAAATGAAAATACACAGGCCTTAAAATAAGCTTATCACATATCTTAACTATTGAATTGCATCGGGATTGCTATTATTATTTTCTTTTTTTCATAGTGATTTTACTCGATCTTGGTGATTAAATCATTATCACGAATATTTACGAAATTAAGACATTGAGTTGGATGTTTTGTTTAGGAAAAGGAAAATACATAAGGTAAAATCTTAAACATCAACATATTTCCATTTTATTAATACTATCGAGACCAATCGAGTGAGATTAAGTCATATGCTTAATATTTGTAACTTATTGTACCTGACTAGATCTAGATATTAGTTTTATTTAAAAGCTATAAATTGTTAATGGTACAATGCTAAGTTTTAAGCAGGCGAGAACTCAGCTGAGCTCCCCCGCCCCCCAATCGGGGAACGACCTGTGGTCGAGCACATGGTTGAGGCCAACAGCTGAGTTGAGCACCTAAACGGGATTGTATAATATTCCTCATCAATGACCAAACTAAAATTTTTTTTAATTTTGAAAACGAGTGGAATCTATTCTTATATAAAAATTAATCACACCCCGATAGAACAGCATGAAAATAGTGCTCGCGAAAATCCATCTCATACTTTTAAATTCAAGTGCACGGTACTAGTAGATAGGTACTGGTAGATAAGCCTTAGATCAGTGTGAGTGTGGATATTAATGGATACAGAAGGGACGGAAGGAAAATTTCTGTTTATATATATTCATATTCTATCGCCCCTTTTTTATTAATTTATATTTCGCGAATGTAACTACTGGGAAGGTTTTTCAACACGCCTGACACCGGCATCAGAGGTTACAGGATGGTTGATGTTGTTCGTTCTAGTTGTCCTTCTTGTGCACCGTCCCCCGTCAGTATTTTGGAGGTTGATGCATCCGCGCACGTGGTCTAGACATTTTGTTTAGTGAGATCGACGATGTACTTTGATTTTTATTGTTTTTTATTATATATATTATATTATTCTTCTTATTATTATGTTTTTTTTTATGTATTTTAATCTTAATTCTCAATTAAGCAATTTAGTTTCAATATGTATTTAAAATTAGGAAATATAATATATATATGGATATATATAAAAAGATATATAAAAAGATAAAACGAGGAGATTTAGAAATGCGATGGAGACGTTAAGAATTCAAAAATGTCAACTTGTAATTGTTATGTATTCAACAATTACTCAGCTCAGTTTTCCGATTTTCTCCCGAGGTTTTGTATCATACGGGGGCCTATGACGGCGGCTACCGGCCGGTATGGTAACCTGAGTATCAGCAACTGTCTCAAAGGGGCCCATAGAAGATAAGCACTCAATAAACGATATGGGGAAGGAATATTTCGAAATCAGGAGGCTTTCGTTTATAGCTATTGGCTGGTAAGCGTTGCCTGCGCCGCTAAATAATTTACCGAAGTCTCAAGATTTGTATGATGCGCACATTGTCCTCGGGGCTTACAGTGAGAGTAACTAACCTATATGGTAACCTGAGTACTAGTACTGGACTGTAAGCGGTGAAAGAGGACGTTCCAATCGGGAGACTTTGGTTTGCAGTTTTCGGCCGGCAAGGGTTGCCTGGGCCGTCAACTAGCTTCCCTCAGTCTCAAGGTTTTTGCGAAGCGTATACTACTTTCAGAGCTCACAGCGAGAGTACTAGACGGTATGATAACCTATATACTAGCACTGGGCTGTGAGAGCCCAATGGTACGTATATAAAGCGAAGAATGAAATAGGTGAAGATAGGAGAAAAAAAAGAAACGAAATAAATAAATAAAAAAAAGAAAGAAAGAAAAAAAAAATTTTTTACTCTTAATATTTAAGAATTTGAATTTTTATTCTTAAACATTTTATTTTATTTTATCTTTTATATTTTTTTATTAAAAAGTTTGATGTTTGTTTTTATTTTTTTTAAATATATACTTTTAAATATTTTAACTTTAATTTTCAATTAAGATATTTTATTTTTTATTTCAAATTTCAATTTATTAATTGTAATCCTCTTTTTTTAATTGTTAAATAGGAATTTGATTTTTATTGTAATTCTTAAATTTCAATTAAGAATTTTTACTTTAATTTTTATTTTTTAATCCTGATTTTACTAAGATGTCTAATTTTATTCTTAACTCTTAATTTTCAATCAAGAGTTTTTTATTTTTATTTTTATTCTAAATTTTTTGTTTTAATTTCTTAATTGTAATTCTTAGATAGGATTTTAGTTTATCTTAATGTTTATAACGTTACTCCGAGCACGGCTGGTGTCGTAAAAGGAGTCGGGCGATATGTCGGTGTCTTGTTCGACAAGAAATCGACATACTGAACCCGATCCGTAACAATGCGGATATATAACTGCGCACTCAGCAGAATGCACCACCTTCGAACGGGCTCGCGATGTGTGGGAACGTTCGTTGAGCGCACTGGTATTCGCGATAGCAACTGAAGAGAATAAACCTGTACTTTTATTCTAATTTTTAATTAAAATCTTTTTTTACTCTAATCTTTCCAATCTGAATTTGAATTAAGAATTCAAAATTAAGTAAACAATTTTTAATCTTAAATTTTAGATAAGATTTTTATCTTTTCCTTTAAATCGTAATATTTAATTAAGATTCTTGATCTTACTTTGTTTTAAATTTTAATTTTTCAATCTTAATTTGAATTAAGAATTCAAAGTTAAGGAAAGAATTTTTAATTTCTAATTTTAGATAAGATTTTCATCTTACCTTTAAATCTTAATATTTAATTAAGATTCTTAATCTTAATGTTTGGTTTTAAACTTTAAATTTTCATTAATATTTTGTAAATTTAGTTTCAATCTAATCTGATTAAGAATTCAAAATGAAGATAGAATTTGTAACCTTAATTTTTAAATAAGATTTTTATTTTATTTTTATATCTTAATATTCAATGAAGATTCTTAATCTAATTAATTAATGTTAATAAAAGATTTCTAATATTAGTTTTTCGATCTTAACTTGAATTAAGAATTCAAAATTTAAAAAAGTATTTTAAATCTTAAGTTTTAGATAAGATTTTTATCTTTGAAATCCTAATATTTTAATTAAGATTTTTCCTAAATTTAGTTTTTATTTTTATTTTCGAATCTTAATTTTTGAATTAAGATTTTAGTTTTAGGAGATGGTAATCGTAGGGACAGAGTCGAGCTCAGATTCTACGGAATAGAACAGCTTTTCGTCTATAGGGTTGTAATAATATTATATTCCTGTGGAGTAGTCAATTATCAGTAAGGGGTCTTTTTCTGATTCTGCGTCTGGTTCGAACCAGATTTTAATTTTTGCCGTTTCGGGTATACTCACTTCTTCCCGAACTTGACGACGCAAAGACTTAAAATAATACCGTAGTTTTTTCCCTTGGAGGGTAATTGATGAGGTCCATAAGTATCATATTAGAATGTAGATTTTACGCGTGAGAAAATTTAATTGGGAATAAATCGCGATTTTTTAAGATTTGTTTTTTTAATTTTGTGTTTTTATTTTATACCATGCGATCCGCGAAAGTTGCTACAAACTTATTTGGATATGCAAGTCATTTTCGGTTTTTATTAGCGAATGATATGAGCTCCCGGGCCAATCCCACGAAATTTAATGTTGGACAGGGGTTGGTGATAGCCTCGCCTCCTGCCTTTTTGTATTAAACTGTGCAATCCTATAGAGCCACCTTATTTCGAAATGCAATAGTAGTTTTTGATTTTTATTAACGGGAGATATGAACTCGCAGTCCCAGTCTCACGACTTTTAAATTTGGGACAAGGTAAACAATGGGAAGTAAAATAGCGATATATATAAATATATTATTTCCAATTATGAAAAAAAAGTAAAAATAAAAAAGGAAGAATGTATATATTGTTTGAAAGAGTAATAATTAAGTAGATAGAAATGTAAAATATGGTAAGATGATATTACCTTGGTTTTTAAATTTCGAGGACAGAAGAAAAAGTAACAATAGAAAAAGAGGGAAATATAAAGAAGAACTGTCGATATATATTGTGACGAGGCGCTACGAGCATCGCAACAACGTGCGAGCGTTCGAGCGGCCGAAACGCGTTAAATAGAGAGAGACCGCTGGATCGCTGCTCGAGTCAAGGGCCAAGAGTCTATCGATGAGACAAAGAATTAGTGACTGCCGAGATTTTGGTATATTACAGACAATACGCACGACGGTGGGCTAGAGAACGAGTGAGAAGCAGCGAGTACGTCGGAGAGAGAGAGGAAGAATCGGAAGAAAGATCGTCGCTCGAGTTACGCCGAACGAGAGTCTTCAAAGACCAGTCGACGTACAGAGTCTTCAAAGAGCAGTCGTCTTGACACATTCCTTGTAGGCAGTCTACGTAGAATAGTCGTCTTGACACATTCCTTGTAATAGAGTCGTACTTGAGCAGTTGAGAGAAATCTTTCTACCAGTCTTTATCTAACCGAGCGAGTTAGAAGTTGCATATTAGCGTCTTTGCAAGAAATATCGAGCTGTATTAGGGCTACAGTTTGTAATAATTTACCGAGTAACAGTCCGAGATCACCGATCGCGCCGAGTCGTCATACGGCATATCCTCTGTTCTGTGGAAAACTTCGTGCGAAGGCGGGCACTGAGGAATAGGCCGTGCAGATTCGGTGAGCGATCCCCGAAGGAAATAGGAGAAATAAGGAAACGCCGAGCGTATAAAATCTCTGGGAGAAAATTTGTACAGGTAGGCGCACGCAGTGCTCTCACTCTTTACTTCCTATTAATTTTGATAAAATTGTATTCTTTGTGCGGGATTGGCTGTCGGCCGTGCCGGTCTTTAGTGTTCATTATTATTACAATTTCGTCACCCGGTATATGACTGGAGGTCGAGCCTCTCTGGGTATTATCGTGCGTATAATACAATAGAACCGAGATTCGACGTCTGGTTATATTAAATAATACGAAGAATTATGTGTCCTATTTTTGATTATTTCGATGTTAATTTGTGTTATAATTTGCGTTGATAAAAGATCATTGAAAATGTTATATTATTATTTCGGAACAAGAGCAGAAAATCTATGAGCTCCTATGTATCAAATTTTGTATTATTGTGTATTAAATATTGACTAGATTTTGTTAAACCATACGACGGTGTTACATTATTATTTCGGGGGAAAAATAGCATATAGAAGAACAATTAAACGAACTGCACCCCTGTCCTAGCCGGACAAAAGTAAAGGAGCAAGAATACCCTGGTGGTGGGGTGAGAAATCACCACCTGGCGCCCAATTAAAAAGGCAAAGAAATTTGTACGAGCAAAAACCCTTGGACGTCATGATATTTTGGCGGTAGCGACCGAGCCGAGCAGCACGCACGGTGAAGTGGCACGTCACAATAT
Source organism: Perithous albicinctus (assembly GCA_964016905.1). NCBI lineage: Eukaryota > Metazoa > Arthropoda > Insecta > Hymenoptera > Ichneumonidae > Perithous > Perithous albicinctus. The sequence continues at coordinate 22,201,133 of OZ024688.1, read as the reverse complement.
ATAACCGATGATAAAATTAATTTTATCGGTTAACTTGTAAATTAATAGAGATAAAACTCCAACAACTTGGACCATTCTACATTTAGCACCAGAAAATTTATGTTTCGTCCCGAGTAGTAGTAGGTGGTGCACTTTGGCGACCCCCCACTCCAGTGCCCCATCGGCTCGTGGAGAGTTCGAGTCGATGAGGTGTGGGTGGTATGGTTAAGAGGGGATGGTAGTGAGCTATCGTCACAAATTAGTAATAATTTATTTATTTTTATTTAATAATAAGTTAAATATTTATTATTTAACTTACCCCCTGCAACTCCTGTACTGTTATTCCTGCTGCTGCTACTGCTGCTACTCCTACTGCTGGTCCTGTTGCACACACACGCACACATACACACACACACACACACACACACGCGCGCGCGCGCACACACACACGCACACGCACACGCACACGCACACGCACACACACACGCACACGCACACACACACACACACACACACACATACACATTATCTAGCAAGGACAAAGCCCGGCGGTGGCGGTGGCGGTGATGGTGGAGCATTGGCTGCCGCGTATGCTGCCAAGAAGTCACTCACATCACCAAGGCGTCTGTGCCGAATGTCTACCAGTAGAGGATCGCGTAACTGTATCCTCATGTCCTGTGGTAAGGATCCACAAATCTGGGTCAATAATTCACCAGAATTTGGGATATCACTGTACCCGCCGAAAAGCCTTACAGGTAGCTCCAGAGCAGCCGTCATGCTCACCAAGACGATCGGTTTATACAGGTGGTATAGTTCTGCGAATGTGCGCTCGCCTGTATCGACGAGCAACACATCGCAATACCCCTCCTCGTCGGCGGTAATTATTTCCCCACGGGACACGTAGCCATTGCGCACCACCATACACTGCACCGCACTTTGTGTGTCCTCGACAGTCATTCGATGACGCGTATGGTTTCCATTAGAATACACCCCGCGCGAAACAAGTAACTCCAACTGAAAAAATGCAGTATGCATCCGACTCGTGCGGATATGTAGGATGCCGTCGCCCTCCACATACACGACACGAGCCGTCAGCTCGTCTAGAAAATCCGTTGGAGTCACGACGACACGTGGATACGCACTCAACATTTTGATACTTCGAACCGTTGTCTATGGCGAATCTATCGGTGGCGAAAAGAATACTGTAATGCGAAGCATAAGATGCTGGGCACCCCGAAGCACCACGGCTGTTATCATCTTGAGTTGTTGACCACCGGGTAGGCGTCTGCACCGTCAGTGAATTCTCACGTGTGCCCGAGACGAGTAGTTGGTCCATAAGCGTTTTCAAGATGACTTCTTCTCATGCACGACGAGCCAAATAAAACATTATTTTAATAATGTACGAGTATTAATTTATCTAATTCTCTGTAATATACTTTTTAACCGTCAAGCTCAATCTAGCACAGCGTGTACCGTAGTTAAACAAATAGACGAGGTTGATTATCCAATAATTCTTATTCAATAATAATTATTTTTCTTTATTGTTAATATAATTGACATTTAGTTGTAAGGTCAGCTTTATGCTCTCGGGTGCGGACCCCTTTAGTAAGCCCCAAGATTTTGTCCGTTTTCGCGTATCTCTCACCGTTCTCGAGATATTTTGAAATTTCGATTCTTGAACCTTGTGGCTCGAGCTGAGATCTCTGTCTCGCTCTTATTAAATGCATGCTCGCGGGTGTTAGAGCGAGACAGACAACACGAGGTCTCAATAATTATTATAACCTCAATGATTATAATCTCAATAATTATTATAAAATGTTGGTAAACCCCAAAAATTTCATCAGTTTCCACGTATCTCTTCTCGTTTTCGAGTTATTTCAAAATCTCCCGAGATGTCGAGACTAACATACGAACGCCCGTGAAGACGTTATTGCTCCTTGGCCTCGCTGTCAGGGATGGATGTTGGAATTTGCAGCGTCAGACACACGTCTCACTACAGAGATGATACCGTTCCTCTGTAGACATTTAATATATTATTGGCCGGCAAACCGGACCAACGCTACCGCACCCGTAAGGGTATACGCGAAAAAGGCTACCTATGCGGCACTACCAGCGAAACCATTGACTGCCGAGACAACGGACGATGGAAAAATCCTTTGACTTTCACTGGCGTGCTTAGTGGAGAGAGCAGTTTGGCTACGTCGAGGGACCAGGGCCCGACCCCTCCGGAGCGCACGCAACATTGTACACGCGCCCCAGGAGGGCCAAACCGTTGACCCCTCGACGTACTCACGGGGAACCTCGGGAAGGCCTGCTCCCTGTGTCCCGCCCGGACACAAGCCCAGAATTGTGTTTATTAAAGTGTGACTCTACGTTTTCGTTTGCGGGTGTTGTATTTGTGTGAGTGTGTTGTTATGAATGTCTGGGGTTTTGTTTGCGTATTGAGTTTTTGTTTGTTGTTCCAACGGTGACCTAAGCTATTCGCCGGGTAGGCGGTTTTCCCGAAGAGTCGGGCTCCTACCTACCCATCACCAGGGCTCCGACAGCACCTGGCTTGGCGAATGTTGAACTAACACTATCTTATACAACTAGTAGTTATCGCGGCGCGGTTGGTTTTCGTAAATTTTCGGCGTATCCCTCGATGTCCCTCGATGTCCCTCGTTGATGCTGAAAACCTGAAACGTCGTCTTAAGAAAGCTACCTAACTAAAATGTCCCCGGTTCCGTACCCACCGAGAAACGCTCGGCAAGTCGAGCCCGGTTGGAGGATGCTTCTGTCCTCCTTGTTTCAGCCAATCCTTAAAAGGACAGGCTGACCCAAGGTGAGACAGTTGCACCAAGTTCCTTCCTAATCGCGGTAGTATGTTCAATCTACCTCTTCCCCTCTTATATCCTGTTGGTTCTCCTGACTCTTGAGCCAGAGAACCTCTCTACAGTAGTCCCTAAATACGGTTAAAGCCGATTTTGAATTGACCATAGAGCTCGCCGCCTCCGGCCAAGCTCTATTGCCGATAACTTCCCTCAGAGCGACTCTTTGGGGTTCGAAGTTTGGACAATCAAGGAGGAAGTGCTCAACTGTCTCCGGCACCCCACATTGCTGGCAGTTCTCGCCGTCCACAAGACCAAGCGACGCTAAGCGCCAGCGAAAATCTCCATGTCCGGTGAGGGCCTGCGTAATGTAGTGGTCTGGTCGGATCCACTTTGCCTGTAGCCTAGCCTTGATGTCGCTGAAGAACTGGAAGGTCGTGCGACCCCTCTCGGAGTCTCGCCACGCCTGCTGCCACATATTGACTACCTCATCCCTGATTTTTCTAATTGCATTCTCGTCGTCACGAGGAATGCCCACCCCGTTGATATTTACATCTGTTCCGATTCTATGTTGGTATCTAGCTATCCTCCCTTTTATAAGGAATGAAACTGAGGTCTCCCCTACAACCGCACAGAGCGCCTCACCCGAAGACGTCCTGTAACCGGACGCCACCGTGATCAGCGCCCGCCGCTGCACCGACCGAAGTACGTCCAAGTCCTTGACCGTGCACAGATCGGCCCATCCTGCCGCGGCATACATTACCGTCGGCACGAATACTCCTCTGTACACAGTCGCCAGAGCCTCGAAGCGTAGACCCCAATCGCGTCCTGCCACCCTCGCGAGATTATCAAACAACGCGCTTATTTTCTCGCCCAGATATCGACAGTGCCTTTCTACTTTCAAACCTTTTCCGAAGTATACCCCGAGGTATTTAACGCTATCTTTGAATGTTATACTAGTCTGTCCTATCCTGATCACCGGTGGCCTTCTCGCCAAGTCAGGTTTCCTAGCTGCTTTGCGCTTACGATCCGGTCGATCCCCCCTTCCCACTGGGCGCTTCCATTCGCTCTTTAGCACTATACCCTCTGTTTTCCTCTCCGACAGCTGGAGCTTCGCCGATGAGCACCAGCTAACGATTCGATCTACAATTATCTGACCTCTATCTTCTATTTCTCTACGTGAATTGCCCGTCACGACGACGAGCAAGTCATCGGCGTAGGCAACAAATTTGTTGGCGGCAACCGTTTCTAAAATCGCGAGTAAATTGTCGAACATAATGTTCCAACAGGTTGGCCCCAGGACCGATCCCTGAGGACAACCCCTAGTGGCCCGCTTCGACACGTTTGTGTCCCCTATCGTAATTCTAACCTCTCTATCCTCAAAGTAGCTCTTCAGCACCTCAAACACGTTTTTCGGGCATTCCCTATCGCGGAGACTCTTAAGGACCAAGGGCCACCACACGTTGTCAAAAACCCCAGATATGTCGAAGAGCAGCGCCACAGCGTAAGTTTCCTCGCAGTCACTCACGATGCGACGCATTTCCACGATCGCGTCCTCCGCCGACTTGCCCGGTGTGAAGCCGAACTGTCGGCTAGAGATCCTCTCCGGAGCCATTGCCGTCGACATGAGACGACCCTTCAGAAGTTTCTCGAAGACTTTTCCCTGCACGGACAGGAGACAGATAGGCCTATATGATTTCGGGTCCTTCTCGTCCTTGTCCTCACCCTTTAGGAGCACTCTAAGCGAGCCCTCCTTCCAGGTAGAGGGAAAGACGCCCCAGTGAAGGCACCCGTTGTAAAGTCGAAGCAGTTGGTCCCCAATGATTGGGAAGGCCGTCTTCAGAACCTCGACCTCAATGAGATCGTGTCCCAGGGCCCTTCCGTTCTTGAGGGTGCGAAGAGCCTTGACTATTTCTAGCCGAGCGAACTCGGGTGCATCAGGAGTCTCTGGCACCCCACGGGCACCATCTCTGATCTCCCTCTGCTCTTCCGAGTCCTCCTCCTCGCGGTCGTCCGGCACGTGCGTGTTCAGGAGGGAGCTGGCTGATTCTTCCATGCTCATCGTGAAACTCTCATTACACCGGATCGTTCTAAGCACTTTCTCAACGCGGAGTTTATTCGCTTGGAGCTTATAAACGATACCCCAAGGCTCCGCGTTCCCGTTCGATGTAACGAAGTTTCTCCAGCTCTCCCGCTTAGCCGCTTTAATCGCCCTGCGATATTCCCTCAACGAATCTCGGTATTCTCGCAGTTTGTGTGATCGATCAGGGCTATCGAGATTTTCCGCCTGCAACGCACGTCTCTTACGATATGTATCTCTCGTGAGATTAGTCAACTTTACTGTCCACCACGGATTGGACTTTCTAAAACGTCTCCTTCTCGGCATCGACCCAGCACAGGCGTCCGTGAGGACTCCCGTAAGGGTGTTTGCCAAGATTTCTACATCGCCCTTAGAGTTCGATTCCAGGACCTCGAGCCTAGTCCTCGTAAGGTCAGTGAGGATCGCATTTAATCGGTCCCAATCAGCCTTAACAACGTTAAAGCGATTCTTCCCGGGACTCTGTTCATTTCCTCTGGCTCTCGGCACCCTCAGACTGATCTCCAAGGCGTTATGATCGCTGCTCGTCCAGTCCTCGCGCACCCTCCAGTCCCCTGTAAGTCCTGCCATTGAAGGAGAACCCAAGGTTACATCGATGTAACGATCCGTTCGTCGACCAGAAGGTAGGAGGCTGCCTCGCGTCGTTCATCACATGTAGGCCAAACTCTCGAATCAGCTCCTCCAGTTTCTCACCCCGCTGATCGGTGGTATCCGATCCCCAGAGAGCCGAACGAGCGTTGGCATCTAACGCTATCAACACTTTCTTTCCACGAAGACTACGGAGTACCCTATCCAAATGCCTCAAATGAATCTCGGTGTCATCACTATATTGAAAATAGTGCGAGATGACATAAATCGATATTCCCGGAGCACGAATCTCCGCACAAACGCAGTGCGTTGTGCTAAGTTGGGAAATAAACAACATTTGGAAGTTGGGGTTGCAGAGGGCCACCGCCGCCCACGGTTTTTCCGACCTCACTGCCGCCACCTTCATTCCAATACCTAACCCGTAGAAAGTGTGACTCTGGTTTTGCTTCCGAGCGTACGGCTCTTGTAGGAGCAGCACGTCCAGTCGCTTCTCCTTTGGGAGTTCCCTAACTACTTTTGTTGATTGTAGTAGCGACCACTGTATATAATAGGTAGGTAGGTAGCGGCAATGAAATGTTCCCTAACTTCGCTTGAAACATCCACCGAGCGGCGCATGTTAAGCTGCAAAACCCTAATTTCGGTGGTATTGTCCGTCCCGCGCGTGGCCAATCTAGTGGGGATTTGGAGTGGGGGAATTATTACATTCGCGGTACTATCCTGTTCCGGTACGTCATTGAGCTCGACCCCGGTAGGTCGGGCTACAACGACCCTATCGCATCTGTCCAGAACGATTTGGACCTCACGCTGGCCCGGCGCCACTTTATCTATCGCGGATCCAACTTCTTGTTCTCCTACGTCATTGTGCTCCACCACAGTAGGCCGAGCCACAACGACCCTTTCCAATACGATTTTTATCGTACGTTGGCCCGGCGCCATTCTACTTATCGCGGGTCTCTCCTGTTCCGGTACGTCATTGGGCTCGACCCCGATAGGCCGAGCTGCAACAACCCTATCGCATCTGTCCAGCACGATTTGGACCTCACGCTGGCCCGGTGCCATTCTATCTATCGCGGTTCTACCTGCTTCCCTAGTCCTAACACGCTCAACCACGGTAGGCTGAGACGCGTTTCCTATCGCAACCCTATCACACCGATCTATCTATACGGACGGCACGAAGGCCGGCGACCGGGAGCTGCCTACCAAGACCTCCACAGTCGGCCAAGCTCGTGGGGGCACAGAGACGCCTGGAGGGGCGAGATGACGAAGACGAAGACGAAGAAGAAGAAGAAGAAGAAGAAGAAGAAGAAGAAGAAGAAGAAGAAGAAGACGTCCGTGCTCTCGAACCCGCACGAGCCCGGGACCTCGTCAAGGTGGCAGCCGTCTCTCCTCCTACTCGGGACGCTGCGTCTGGCTGCCGGCGCGAGACCAAACGAGCGCTCTTCCTAAGCCCCCCAATCCCCATTGAATAAACACTGTCCATTTGTTCCCACGAGTGTGGTCGGAAAGGAAGTCCGCCCAGGCAGAGCCCCAAGGTTCATCGCAGCACGCAAGCCCCCCCATCACGTCAAGGTGGCACACTTGGAAGACTTTTAAGCGCTAAGAAGAAGAAGAAGAAGAAGAAGAAGAAGAGTACGAAGCGAATAAATTAAAATACACAATTTCGATGATTGCTCAGCGACTGTGCTATCGTATTTTCGGTAACATTTCGGAAATGGAATCTCCGGTCGAAGATCGTGAGGGCGCAACAATTCCCACTCATCTACGTGCAATAGTTTAGCCCGTATCTCGAAAACGATTGGAGATAGCCATTTTCATTATTGGGGATTATATTACCCACAAACAATTACAAACAAAATGAGCCCTGGGAAAATTCCGTAGGATGAAAAACAGCGGTGTTATTGCACGCCTCTCTATTTTAATAAAGTCTGTCGCCTGGCTTGAGCGATTGTCTTACCACGCATGATAATGAAATTAATATGTTTTGAAACTCAGCGCAAGCAAATATTATGTGCTACTCCTCAGGCTAAAGCTCGCAAGAGTTTATAGTATTCATTCGAGTTAGGTACTTATTGACGGTGTGGAATAGTCAGTTTTTATTCAACCGTTCAACAGTATTATGCCCCTCCCGAACAACATGTCAGATTCAGCCCTTCGTGTGTGTATACGTAATCTTTTACGATTGGTAAAATTAAATAGCGTTCAAGTAAGACGTCGGTGCAATAACCAGTGGTGTCGTGAATTACAGTTTCTATCAGGGAGTAGTCTCGTAAGGCGCCTAAGGTACATTATTTGGTGGGCACCTGTACGCTGTATCGCGACAGCCTATAATCGAGGGATACTAAGCGGACAGCGTGTGTTGATGTTGGAAAAACTTTATCAATATGGAATCAGGGAAAAAGTCTTGGAATGGTTCACATCATATTTAAGTAATAGAACACAAAAAGTTCGTTTCAACGACAAATTCTCCAAAGTGATTAATACGGAATACGGGGTACCACAGGGGTCAGTTCTGGGCCCATTATTATTCACATTGTATATAAATGATATAGTTGATATATGCCCGGAAGAATGTCTAATAAAAATGTTTGCTGATGATACATCAATATACGTAGCGGGAGAAAGAAGCGAAGAATTGGAGACGAAGATGAACAAGGCATTAAAAATTGTAGAATCATGGATGACAGGAATAAACTAAAAATGAATGCGGATAAGACTAAATTTATGGCTGTAAGGAGTGTAAGGAAAGAGATAAAAGCGAAGATTGTACTAAAGTGCGCTGATGGAGTGGAGTTGGAACGAATGGAAACTATGAAATACTCGGGTATAATGGTTCATGATAAATTAAGATTCAAAGAACGCTGTGAGTATATGTTAAAGAAAATTAGTAAAAAAACTAGTTTTTTTTAAACAGGATAGGACAATATGTATCGGCATATACCAGATGTGTAATATATAAGACCATCGTGGCACCTCACTTTGAGTATTGTGCAACACTTCTAGTAGGTATGGGTGAGACGGAGTTGAACAAACGGCAGATAGCACAAAGTTGTGTAAGTACATTGTATGTGGGAAGCAACCCTCTCCCTCTCCCTCTCCCTCTCCCTCTCCCTCTCCCTCTCCCTCTCCCTCTCCCTCTCCCTCTCCCTCTCCCTCTCCCTCTCCCTCTCCCTCTCCCTCTCCCTCTCCCTCTCCCTCTCCCTCTCCCTCTCCCTCTCCCTCTCCCTCTCCCTCTCCCTCTCCCTCTCCCTCTCACACCCTCTCTCTCTCTCTCAGCGCAACCTGGAGGGGCGGCTCGTCGGCGTGATAGATGGTTTTACTACCCCCTGTTTTCAGAAGTACAGACGGGCTCTGGAATCCCAGCTCGAAACACCACAAATGAACCTTTTGGAGTTGTGCTACCATCGGGTGTCCGCTTTGAAGTTATTGAAGAAGCTGCACGATACTTTATACGTTTCAAGCTCAGAGGACTTGGAATAACGCTACGCATACGACAGCTACGGTCGGCGAGACCTGTAATGTAATGGCTCGAAGGCGCATTCCGTGACCTATTAACGCATATCACCAGCTCATGCGAGGGCAGTGATTATGCGGGTATTTCGTTTACCGCATGGTCCCATATGGCTCTCTTTTCGTCCCGTCAGGGACTATACGTTTGAAGATATATGGCAATTAATAAATAATGTCGCTTAAAGGGTATCTTATCTTAATATCGATGACACTTGTAATATAAAACCATGTATTATCAAGGGAGTAGAGGGTCGTGGTAGAAAAGGCTTAACGCACGAGGGTGTAGCAAGAAAATCTATTCTCACAATTCGAAATACCGATAATCTCTGTTTACCTCGCTCGCTAGTAGCTGCTCCCGCATACGTCGAAAGGGGCGAAATATGAACGGGCACCCTGCATACCAATTGGCAGCATATCAGACAGGCAAGAGAATTATTTCAAAGAAAAGTAGCGCTCGAGCTGACCAGGGCCGCGGGTGTTAATATACCTAGAAATGGCTGTGGAGTACGCGAAATCGAACGATACCAGGGCTATCTGGCTAGAGATGGAATATCAATAGTGGTTTTCGAATTCCTGACGCATGGTCGCCGTATATCACCGTTGTTCGATGGCACGCAGACCGCCCTAAACGCCGCGGGAATGCTTCTCCACACGTTATATATTCTTTATTACGAACGCTCGCATGACTTTCAGCCCATTCGAAATCTTCGTGGCGCTGTAGGCAGAGTTTTGTGCCACCTGTAATGCTCGATATCGCCGAGAGGATCATAGATGCTTGAAAATAAAATGCCCACGTTGCTTCCAAACACCGCCGTGTGATCCGCTCTCCATCGATACGATCAAATGCCAGGCTTGTAATCGCTATTTTTTCGGTGAGGCGTGCTTGCAGTATCATAGATCTGCCGCGACATCCGAAAAACAACGCAAAGCAAGCACAGTTTACGAGTATCTCAAGCGTTGTCACAACTGTTTTCGGTCTATAAAACCTCTCGAACAAAAGAAGCACAGACGCAGTATAGGTTTCTGTACTACATGCAAATCTCATCAACCGTATAATCACCTTTGTTTCATGAGACCTGTTCGCACGGCCATCACGGCAACAGTGCACACCTATGAAAGGAGCTCCCAGCGTCTTTGCCCATAGACCGAACCTCTGCATAGCTCAGCGCGTCTGTACCATACGTTGCGATAAAGACTCCATAACCGAACCATGTGAGTATTGCGGCACTCACGAGTTTATATTCAATAGTGATCCCGTAGGACAGCTTGTGGAATTAGGCATGCAAGATATTCACGGTTTTTTAAACACAATTTTGGTTGCTCATACCGCTGGAGGGTTTGATGCGCAATTTATTCTGCGATATTTAATTGAGGAGAAGAAAACACAATACCCATCGCTAATAATGAACGGTACAAAGATCATAACTATGAGGTTGGGAAATCTCATCTTTCTCAATAGTCTACATTACTTTCATATGCCTCTGAGTGCGCTGCCTAAAGCATTTGGGTTAACGAGCGCCGTCGCTAAGGGATATTTTCCCCATCTTTTCAATAAGCCTGAGAATCAAGACTATGTAGGGGATCTACCTCCTATTGATTATTACTCGCTTAATACGATGCGCACAGAGGAACGGGAGCGTTTTTCCGCTTGGTACATTGAGCTCCAGACAACCAGTTATGAGTTTGAGTTTTCGAAAGAGCTTATTAGCTACTGTAGGATGGATGTCACGATACTAAGACAGGCGTGTATGGTTTTCTGAAATATGGTTATGAGGTGTGGTCGTGTTTGTCCGTTTAGCGAGAGCACAACAATTGCGTCATGTTTTCAAATCTTTCGTAAGAACTTTTTGAAAAATAACATGATCGGTATTATACCAAACGGGGGTTATCGATGGGCGCACAACCAATCTAAAAAAGCCGCCTCCTGGCTCGTGTGGATGGAGCATTCTTTAGGCCGACGTATTATTCATGCAGGGCGTTCACGAGAGTTTAAGCTACCTCAAAATCTATTGGTAGACGGATATTATGAAACGGCAGATGCAGAGCATGTATTACAGTTTCACGGCTGCTATTGGCACGGTTGTTTGCGATGCTTTCCTATTAATAGAAATCACAAGTCTAGTGACGGTATATCAATCAACAAGCGTCTTGAGAGAACTAGCGCTATATCGCATAGAATACGGGCCGGTGGTTACGTGCTAACGGAAATTTGGGAGTGTGAATATAACCGTATGCTAGAAGCAAACGCTGAAATGAGAGCCTTTCTATGTGTTCATCTTCTAGTCAAAGCCGCTCCTCTCAATCCGCGTGATGCTTTTTTCGGGGGGCCGTACTGAAAACATGGCTACACTCTACGATGTAAAAGACGAGGAGCAAATACGTTATGTTGACGTTTGCTCCCTCTATCCGTATATATGCAAGTACGAGAAATTTCCCGTGGGGCATCCACGCGTCTATGTAGGCGACGAATGTAGAAAATTGACAGGTTCCGATAATACCGACCTATCACGAGTTGAGGGTCTTGTTAAATGCACCGTGTTAGTTCCGCGGAATCTTTATCATCCTGTGCTACCTGTACGAATGCATGAGCGGTTGCTGTTTGGTCTTTGACGCGCTTGCTGCGAAATTATGAATAAAGAAGCGTACTCTCATGAAGACACGGCCGAGCGCTCGTTTGAAGGTACATGGGTGGTCGACGAGTTGCGTAAAGCTATCTCATGCGGATACACCATAATAAGTATAACAGAGATTTGGCAATATGAAATAACTCAGTATAACAGGAATACAAAGGAGGGTGGACTTTTTGACGAATACATTAATAAATTTCCTTCGATTAAGCAGGAGGCCAGTGGTTGGCCTGAGAGTTGTTTGCAAGACGAGGAGGCTCGCGAACGTTACATTATCTCCTTCGAGAACGCTGACGATATTAATTTGCGGTCAGTGGCAAAGCTATGCCTGAACTCGTTTGGGGGAAAATTTGGGCAGCGCAAAAATTTCCCACAGACCGTAATAGTGTCAACACGTAAGCAGCTCATGGAATTGTTATGTAACCCAGACTACGAGATCACCGGAATACTGCCGGTAAACAACAGAATCCTATACGTCTGTTATACAAAAGCCGATGATGCGATAAAGCCGTCTAGCATAGCAAACGTCGTAATCGCAGCGTACACTACAGCTCAAGCGCGCTTAAAACTCTATAGCTACCTCGAGCCTTTAGGCCGTCGTGTTCTGTACTCCGACACTGATTCGGTCATTTACGTCACGAGGAAAGACTCGGGGGAATACGAACCACCCACAGGTCAGCTCCTAGGAGATTTAACAGACGAGCTGAGCTGCTATGGTGAGGGTAGCTACATAAAATCTTTCGTTTCGGGTGGACCAACATATTATTCTTTCATAGTGAAAACTCCAAACGGTTCGGAAAGTGAGATTTGTAAGGTAAAGGGTATAACGCTAAATTTCGCAAATAGTGCTCTTATAAATTACAAGTCAATACGCTCATTTATAACAGGCGAGAGAGAAGACCCTATTGTGAAGCTACAACTCTATTCGACGGACAGCGTTTCATCAGGTTGTCACGCGTGCTGAAATAAGCACACTTTCTTACGGCTACGTGTGTTAGTTATACAAAATATATAATGTAAGATAATGTAACCTTTAAGGGCTTACATACACTTGTAATTTTCAAAAAATCGTTTTTTTTTTTTTGTATTTTCTGAATATACATATATTTGAGCATACACACTCAAAATTTTATGTCAATCAGACGAATATTTTCGAAGTTATAGACACATTTATGAAGGCGCGTTAGGGAGGCGCGTCTCACAGTCGGGGACCGGCGCGCCAGCTGTCTACCTGAGGCGCTGTCCCTTCTTTCCTTGTCTATCCTACTCTCTTTCCTTTGTCATTTTCTATTGTATGTTTCTCAGTTGCCAACATTTGAAAAGTAGTCGTCAGTCTCAGCAGAGAAGCCTAACAGTAAAGTCGTGTCAGTGTACTTGTGCCTTCGATAATATCGTGAAAATGAAGTCTAACAGAGAACTTAGAAAATCAACGAAAGTGTACAAGTCAAGAGCGAAGAAAAACTCTCGGTGGAAAAGGCAAGCTGACAGCAAAAATGATCGACAAGTTGACAGTTTATTATGGCTTAGCAATTAGGAGAAATTGTGATTCGGTTGAGAATATGAGTAATGCAATCTGGGCCACATTTTATCATTACTGCTCGACAGACGAAAATCAACAACACGCAAAGTGTCCGATCGGATTGGACTCATGGTGCTCTTGGCAGCGGGCAGCAGCTGCTGATAACTTATCAGTTTATAAGCACGATTATCAGCCATTTCCACAAGAAGTTGCTGAGGCCCTGAGGCCCATTTATGAAGATCTCAGCAATGAAAAATTATTGGAAAGATGTGTGGGTGGTTTCACCCAAAACAATAATGAAAGCTATAACCAACTGGTGTGGAAGATCTCTCCAAAAGTACTTCCAGCCGGATCAAAAACGGTGGAAATGGCTGCATATATAGCTGCTGGCATCTTCAATGAAGGGATAGCTGCCCTTTTATATTATATGAATGCAATGGGTGTCTCACTTGGGTCCAATGCGCATTCATATACAGATAAAGAAGATGCGCAGCGCATCAAGATCTCCGACCTGAGATCACACGAGAGCACCAGAGAGGGAAGAATGGCTCGCAGACAGCATCAAATCGAATTATTAGAAGCTGCCAACGATGCGAACGGATTATTATATGGCCCTGGAATAGATGACTCCATGTAAGTTGAAAAAAAAACAAAATTTACCACATGTAAAACGCTTTTGAAACTTTAAACGCGTTTTTCTCAAAACTATGTTTTCAAAATCGGTGATCAAGATTTCTCGAAAACGGCTGAACCGATCAGTCTCAAATTTTAACACAACCTTTTTAACTAGATTTTTTAGTAATTAATCGAAGATTTTTTTTCTCCGATAAATATTTTCCATTTTATAAACAATTTAAGGCTTAAATTTTCGTTCAAAATCGAGTCTTTTATTTTGAGAAGCCGCCATTTTGTCAAAAATTATTTTTTCGCTAATTCCTTCGATTAAATACTAGATAATGTATTATATTAACGAAATTTATTTGGTTTTTTCATTTCAGATAATCCGGTCCAGAGATATCGTGATCACCGCAAAATTGGTTTTTTTTGCGGAGCTCTAGGAGATCGGCGATAGCAACATTCGCGATGATTATTTTTACAAATAAAAAATATGTTAATATATTATAAGGTTATTATAATATGTACACCAATTTTCAAATTAATAAATTGAATAGTCTGCGCGAAAAAAATTCTTGAAAATCCGTCTTTTTAAAGCCTTCTAACTGTATGTAAGCCCTTAAATAAATGATCTACGTTATGACTTGTGCGGTTTTCCCAATCATTACCTTTATTGTAGGTATCAACACGTCGGATTCGTTAATTCACTATGATGCATACGCGGTGGAAGCACCCCTGGATGTCAGTGATTTGCGGACCCACCGGTTGCGGTAAAACATACTTTGTAAAGAAGTTTTTAAAGTTTATCACGCATATGAATAGCGAGCCGTTCGACAGAATTATTTTTTATTATTCCGAGTGGCAGTCAGCGTATGTGGAGTATGGTAAGTGAATAGAGTTTCACGAGGGATTACCACAGAATGCGGACTTTGCAAACGATCCACATGCTAATCTTATAATAATAGATAATTTAATGCGCGAGGCCTCGAACAACAGCGTTGTCGATTTGTTTACCAAGGGCAGTCTTCATAAAAATTCGAGTGTTATTTTTATAACGCAAAACTTATTTCACCACGGTCACGGACAACGGGATATTTCCTTGAATGCTAATTATATAGTTATTTTTAAAAACCTATGATCGTGCTCAAGTGCAGCACCTAGCACGTCAGGTATAACCCGAAAACCCTCGTTTCTTTCAAGAGGCTTATCACGATACAACATCTAAGCCGCTCGGGTATTTGCTATTAGATTTAAAACAATCGACACCTGACAACTGTATCTTGCGTATCTGTATTTTTCCCGATGACCCACATCAATACGTCTACGTGCCGCGAAAAAAATTTTAAAACTCTGACACATCCCGTGAGTTACCAGTACTGCGAATGTAATGGAGTGCAAAAGATCGTCTGACGGAAAAAAGCAGACAGCAATATTATGCACTCTTCAGTATCTAAATAAGGCTCAGAGTGTCAATTTGCACATAGTTGATTCTAGCGCGACTCGGGGTATTTGTGGGTGTGTATTGACCATTCTCCGTGGAAGCGTACCCCTACACATCAAAGAAAGGAAAAAAAAAACGCTGGTGATACGTGTCAAAATTAATAAGCTACTGTCACGTTCAGAGAGCTATCAGTACTGTTCTTGCGATGGAGCATAATGGATCGCCGCTCAGAACGAAGTATCTAAACAAGGAGCAATGTGAGGCTGTTTTACGCAAAGCCGATTCGCGCGTAATTCGGTATATTTGTTTGTGTGCGCTGAATATTCTCCGCGGGAACGTGCCTCTAAAACCTGAAGAAAGGAAAAAACTGCGTCGATACGCACCTGTTCTTCGACGTCTGGCAGCAAAAAAAGGCTGTTGGAGGATGTTCGGGGTTATTATGCCTCTGAGGAGAGTTTGAATTCCGCGCCATAACTCGCCGGTTGTCGTGGCGCTGTAAGCCAACCGGAAATGCGGACAGAATAAAAAGGAGGGATCGCGCGCGCTCTGGAACGTTCCGTGCGCGTCTGTAGGGCAGTTGCAGGAAGAAATTTTCCTCAGTCCCTTGCACGTCGTGTTCGAGAACAGTCGTCTGTAGCGCCTCGTGAACATAGCGGTGAAAGCGTCTTTGTATCGCATTCGTAGCGTCTTCGTATCGTTGTTGTAGCGTCTTCGTATCGTTGTTGTAGCGTCTAGTATCGTCAGTCACTGCAGTGTTATTGCGTTAAGGGTTAGCTCAGGATAGTCGGCTCGAAGTGCCAATTAATTTCTGCACGGGATTTTAGTACTTTTTGTTCGGGAAATTCGGCCACGTGCGACCCCCTTCGACGTGCCGATTTCCACCATTGCGATCACCTACGCGGCAGGGCCATCAAAGGGTCTGCTCGTGGTCCAGGTTCGGTTCCCTCGAGACGTCGAGGCGACCTGGGGCCAAGGAGGTGCATCCGGGTGCAGTGTTTTATGTTTCGCCGGCATTTCTTGTTGTTTATTTTGCGTATCAGGTAAGAGAGCTCTCTGCGTGCGTGCGACAAAGGTACCTCGCGGCGGGTAACTTATATGCGTTACTTCCTTGTTGTTTAACGGTAAATTCATTTATATCTATATGTTTGTATCATTTCTAGTTAAAATATTACAATAACAAATAAAGTGATTCTCTTGCCCCGGCTTTTCTCTCAGCTTCGTGAGAGTTTTTACGCCGAGGCAAGTAGTCTTATATTTCTTTCCGCGAAGTATTGTGATTGATTTATTTGCTCAACCTTCCCTCACTCATTCCCGCCATTTAATTTAATTTAATTTGGTTTATTATTTATTTGAGACTTATATTACGCTTAACTTTCTTCAGAGGAGTAAGAAGCGGTTTGTTGTTCAGAGTGGAGGTTTCCTGCCTCTCTTACTCGCACTAATACTAGGAACACTTCTGTCAAATCTAATTGGTGGCCGTGGACAATGAAGCATGCAAAGAAAATGATACTCGTCTCCGAGGAGAGCCTTCCGCAACTTAGTGCACAAAATTATCGACAGCCGATTTTTAAAGGTTTTGAGATGCATTCGCATATTGTGCATCCTGTCGCTACTGCTTCGAGTAGATTAGACGCTGAGATGAAGGATATTCTGAATTCTAATGTCTACAAGAGCGAACGAGAAAAGTGGATAGCTTATCGGACTGTATTGCAGCGCTACCTTCATTTCATCGATGACGTACGATCTGAACAACAACAACAACAACAACAACAACATACGGAGAGAACAGAACCAACAGTGCAGAATGACGATAAGAAAAAAAATTAGCATCGCGCGAAACTGAATGATTCCGTTATCGTTGTGAGTGTGCCACAAAAATATCGAAACAAAGCGAGACTTTTACTGCGACGTTTGCATGAGGCACCAGCCTCAAATTTTTCTTGGGATTCGGCAGGCGTTGTTTCCATTAGCGGGCAGGCTACCAAGGATTCAAACATAGTTGAACTTTCGCTCGATTTCTGAGAGTAATTCAGGTACCACGGGAGTTTACCGATATTGAGGATTTGTGGTTGGAATCAAGAGCCAATTCAACATTGCGGCAAGCAACGGATGATGACAATGAAGATGACGCTGACGATTCAGCTAGCGGCATGAGTCAATCGGCTTTCTTCAGCGGCAGTGATAACAACAACTCCCATCACAGTGTACAGACCGGTGCTGGTTGTCACAATAAGAAAAAACGTCTAACTTGGGTCAACCTTAAATTATAATCATGAAAATATTACAAAACGTTCGGAGAAGCTATTGCACGTAAGTCGTAAAAAACAAATTTCCAATAATAGAACTGTGCAATGGCTTGAAGCGCAGGATGCGTACACGAAACATAGGCCTATACGGCATCGGTTCCCACGACGTTTCTACGATGTGCGTAACATCGATGATGTTTGGGAGGCCGATCTCGAGGATCTTCGTTCAATTAAAGACTATAATGATGGTTATGTCTATCTTCTCGTGGTCATAGATGTTATCAGTAAATATGCGTGGGTAGAACCTCTTGTCGATAAAACAGCTGCATCGGTGGCTAAAGCTTTTTCGCGGATACTAATGCGTAAAAACAGTAATGGTAGATCGCCGATTTATCTGCAATCGGACAAAGGTAAAGAATTCATTGGTAGTGCATTCCAGACGCTCCTGAAAAAAAATAGAATATACAATTCCGTACTGCCAGAAATCCCGATATAAAAGCAGTTGTCGTGGAGCGTTTTAACAGGACTCTGAAAGAAAGAATGTGGCGCTTTTTCACTTATTCGCGAGAAAAACGTTATATTGATGTTTTGCATGATATCGTTTCAGCCTATAATCATGCTCGTCATAGTAGTATAAAAATGGCTATGAGTTCAGTGACATTCGTTACCGCGGCTATAGCGCGATCTAACCTGCTGCAATTTTACAATAAACCAAATCGTGATAAACCTCCTAAATACGCCATAGGTGATATTGTACGCATCAGTAAAGCTAAAGGTGCCTTCTCAAAAGGTTACGAGAGTGGCTGGAGCAGCGAGCTATTTAAAATACATCGTGTGTCGACCGCAAGCAGTCCTGTGGTGTACATCCTGCGTGATCTTCATAACGAGGATATCGACGGTATTTTTTATGAGCGAGAGTTATCGAGAGTGCGAGTACCCATTCAAGTGAGAGTTAATAAAAAAAAAAAGCCAAGATGAAAGACGAGTTTTACATTGTTTTACCAAGTAATAGCAGTAAAAAATATTACCCTGATAACACAACAACGCGATATACTACTCATTTGCCGCAGAACGTGTCTTTACACGGTAACTGGGCTCTTTCGTTAGCTGAAATGCATATACCTATGACGACTTTGCATGTATCGTCCGATAGTAAGGAAAACTTTTTGAATCTCACCACCTCC
This sequence comes from Perithous albicinctus, assembly GCA_964016905.1. Taxonomy (NCBI): domain Eukaryota; kingdom Metazoa; phylum Arthropoda; class Insecta; order Hymenoptera; family Ichneumonidae; genus Perithous; species Perithous albicinctus. The sequence continues at coordinate 22,182,522 of OZ024688.1, read as the reverse complement.
GCTATACTGCCCAGCAATGGTTCGGTTACTGATTTTAAAGAAAACCGTGTCTGTGTCCTGTCTGGAGTGTACCGTAACATAGATTTACTAATTGAGGCAATTAACGAGATACAATGCGTAGCAGTCACTTAAAATTTAGCCGCGAGCGTAACAGGTACGTATCAGTTGCACGTATCTACAGTACATGTAAAAGTCTAGAACACTCTTTTTATTTCTCCCATTTGCTTAAAAAAATTTTAAGGTTCAACCATCCAGGGGGTGCGACGCTTCACGATGGTGCCAAGCACACAGGGACGCATCCGGCAAATTTAATCAATGGTATACCCAGCATGCTGTTTGTTTATTCAGATATCTGTGAGCCTTACATTACCGGAGACGTACACACGCCTTTACTACGCATCGTCTCAACAGAGACCTCTGATAATTACAATTACGGATCTGTGAAGATCAAAAGTTTTTCGCTACTGCGCTATGTACCTCTTCTGCGTACCAGCTTTCAGACGATAACCATCGATATAAGGGATGAATTTGGCAAACCGATACCATTCGAGTGTGGAACGTTGACGGTGACGCTACAATTCAAACGCATCGATTAATCAGGGTATTTCGAGATGACTCATTACGATAGTTACTTTGACATACAGACGGGTGACGCACGAACAGGATACGGTGGCATAAGTCAGGTATACATAGGTTCACCGCATCAGAGAGGACACGGTATTGGTAATTTTCTCGGCGGGTTATTTCGTCGCATCATCCCACTGCTTAAACAGGGGGCTCGTGTAGTTGGTAAAGAAGCCCTCCGCGCGGGTGCTAATGTAGTCAGTGATATAATGGATAATGGTGTACAACCTCGGGAAGCCTTTAAAACACGACTACGTGAATCAGTCTGCTAATTTAGCGCGCAAGGCTGAAGAAAAAATAAGTTCACTTATGAGTGGTTCAGGGTATAAAGCAGGTAAAATTAAGAGTTTGACTCATTTTGCTCGTGGTTATACATTGCGACAAAGACTGGAGCATCTCGGAAAAAGAGGAACCCGAGATCCGTATCCGACATTTTCGCATAGATATATTATTTTGAGTAAATGGCGTTCTTACACGCCCACTCGTGTGAGTGCTTCAAGTCTGAACTCGAGTTATTTCGCTGCCACCAACTCAAACAACGATTGAGGGAACATAGTGGGTCTACTATAAACCGATCTCGTCCCTGACAGATGATTCACCGATAGGGTTTGTCGTACCGGGCCAGGTCGATGAATACATTGACCTCGCATACACCATGCTAAGCATGCGAGTTCAAATACTGCAAACGGGTACGAAGCCTGATACTACTATTAAAGCCGCACCTATTAGTAATTTAATGCATTCAATATTTAATCAAATCGATGTGTTCTTGAACCAAAAACTTGGATCACCACCAAATAACGCTTACGCCTACAGAGCGTACATTGAAACACTTTTTAATTATGGATATGGCGCCAAGACCTCCCATCTCACGACCGTATTATGGTACAACGACACGGCCGGAAGAATGGACGATATTGTTGATGGTAATACGGGTCTGTGTAATTGACGAGTGTTTCTAGGTAAAGATAAACAATCGGTCGATCTCCTTAGCCATCTACACTGCGATATCTTTAATCAGGAGAGATTTTTGATAAATGGCGTTGAGCTGCGATTACGTCTCGTACGTAGCAGTGATGCTTACTGTCTCATGACTTCCTCGGAAGATTGGAGTATTCGTATTACCAATGAATCGCTGCTTGTACGGCGCGCCAAAATCGCCCCAGGTATGCTTCTAGCTCATGCCAGAGCTCTGTCTAAATCGACAGCCAAATACCCATTGACTCGCGTGGAGGTTAAAGCGCTATCATTACATGCAGGCGTGCATGGCGATATTTAGATAATATTATACTTGGTCAACTACCTAAACGAATAATTATCGGTTTCGTCGTGTTATGTCAAAACCGAGGTCGACTTCTCAACCTTGATTTTACACATATTAGTGTGATTAAATTTGTCGAGACATTGATGAAGAGAAATGAATTTCTCTTATATACAACTGAATGACAAATATAAAACATGCAAACCCCCTTTTGAGCCTAACCTTTCGGAAAATTGCTCGGGACAGGGTTGTGAATGCTACTGATAATTTGAGATAATAATTTGTCGACAAAGAATGACAATTATAAGGACATTTATCTAATGAATTATAACGTGCAGAAAGATAGAGAAAAAAAAAGTACTTACTCGTTTCGTGGAACAGGAATCGATGTTTGTTTCGGGTGAGGATTATTGGTGATAAAAATTAATTACTGAAGAACTCTCACTGTTTGAATTTTTCAACTTTTCTATATACTTCTTTACTAATGAAATAGAATTAAATGTTACTAAAAAAGAATGTCTCCCGATTAAAATTTAGACTACAATAATGACAAAAAAAAATTAATCGAGAAGAACCCAACGACTCACTCCGAAAAAAAATTAAAACAATTTTCTCAATGAAAACTTTCAAGTTTGATCAATAAGAATTTACCAATTAACAATCATAGTTTACTCCGAATGAAAAGACAGAAATCAAAAACAATACTGAGTTTTTTTTTCGGAGATGGATTCGTTGGTCTTCACGGCGGGTAAGTGACAACTAGGTGTCAGCTAACTTTTTGATGGTCGAATACTTAATGCTCTATTAGCGTATCGGACGCTGTCTTATATACTAAAATCCCTACCTCTTTTTTTCGTCATCCGCGCGTGGATGATCTGTTTCTAAGGGATTATAGTTCATGCACGCGATACATACACAGCAAGAGACATGGAAATGCGTGATTAAATGGAGTCTATTTTCAATTTTATTAATGTTGTAATAAATTTCCGAGTTTCTGGTTTTACAAATATGTGTATGTACCCTAGGACGATTTGCTGACAGGGTATCTATTTCTATTGGAACACGATATTTATTAATATTTTTATTTCCTAAGTTATATTCAATTTTTCTTTTAACGATGTATATAAATTTGGCTTCGAACTATATTAGGTTATAGTATAATTTCCTATTTTGATTATTTAGTTAAAGGATAATAATTAATAATGTCATCACATTTTTATTTTATTTTACTAAGTTTAATAATTTCTATTTTATCTACTGTTTCCATTCTTTCTGTTTTCTTGGGGGAAGGGAACGAAAGAATTGTATTTGTGTTTTTAAATATTACTGTTAGGGTATCGAGCATATTCAGATATCGAACTATATATATTTTTTATAACAATCGTGACCAGGTTAATCATGTTATATTGGTACTACTATCTTAGAGCAAACGGTATCGAGGAGGTCGTCACAGATGTGCTGCATCATCGTGCTACACACCCGCACGTGGTTGTTAAGCTGACCGCTGAGGGTCCGCTGAACCTCGATACTCACTGTAGACAGTGTGCCGCCAGGTGTTTTATTTATTGTCTAGAAATAGCTTCATTATACCGGTGGGTGATATGATTTTCCGATGGGTGCTATCACACCGCGGAACAAAAAAAAGGATATAATCTTGCTTTTTATAAAGTTACGTCAGGACGTAAAACCTCCCCCCTTAAAACAATTATTAGGGAAACTAATAATCGAAAAAGAGTGATTGTAATAGAGTTCCAAAAGTTATATATATATTTTTTCTAATGTTGATTTCTATTAGTGACGATATTTATCATTATTTTTCCCTTAATTTGTTAACTTGGGTCCCTGTGCGATGTTAAATTTATTATCTATTGAGTCTAAAATTGCTATTCAATTGGGGTACACTACTGCTTATTTCTCGTAATTAACGTATGCCCCTTTTTCCTATTGTTATATATATATATACTAGGGGGGCTCCGCCCCACTGCGCGCTTCGCGCGCCAACCCCCGTTAATCATAAGTACAATATGTTGTGAGAATATTTAGTCAAGCGTTGCTAACCCGCGCATGGTAACTTATCGGCCGATGGTCCGGCTTACAAAGTATAGATCCACGTTTCGATTATATATCACCTGTGCCCTCATACTGTGAATTTGTATGACCCATGACTTATTGCGACACGGGTGATTTTGAACTCCCACTCTCCCCAGTCGTCCGCGAACTCCTCAATAAGTATCACGTTGTGTGCCGATCGTGTTTCATAGAGAGAAAGAAAAATCTAGCGATATCCGTGCCATCCCTTGTAAAAATACGCTTTCGGAACAACAAATGTAAACACATAATTGGAGTTAACGCAGTAAGTAGGATATTTTTGAATATTTCACCCCAAAAAATTAAAAGAATAAAAGAAATGATCACGCCGTAACCGCCGCATTGTCTTTATATAGGTCGGCTGGGCACATGTACTATGCCAAAAATGGTCATACGCATTTTTTTGGAGCAATGAAAAATTTTTTGTTGTTGTTCTGAATAATTATTCACGAAATTATAAAAAATTGGATCGGACATTCGATACTCGAGCATCGCCCACCGATATTTGCTCATGCGGGAGAAGTGCTGACGTCACGAGCGCTTCTAATCGTCGCTGCTCTAACGTTTATCTCCACCATTCGCGAGATCCCCAGTAGCGATCGATTGCCATGGTTTCCCGGGGCCTCAAAATCACCATACATTGAAGATAAGTTCATTTCGCACGCGAAAATTTATTTGCGTGTAAATTTAATGGTTTATTTTTTGTTAAGGCATTATTGTGGATATGATGAAATGATTTATTGAGATGATGAATAATTATTTGGAATGAGTATGGATAAGCGCAGGATTTATTGGTATATATAAAAAAAAATGAACTGATTTATTTGTACCTGTAAAAATGGAATAATTTATTTACATTTTAAAGGAAATGATGTAATGATTCTTGGAAATGAAATAATTTATGTCTTCATTTATTTTGTTATAAAAAAAAATGATCTGATTTATTTGTACCTGTAACAATGAAATAATTTATGCACAGTTGAAATGAAATGATTTAATGATTATTTGAAATGAAATGATATAATGATTCTTTGAAATGAAATGAATTATGTTTCCATTTATTTTGTTATAAACAATGAACTGATTTATTTGTATTTGAAATGAAATGCTTTATGTTCGAATTTATTTAAGTGTGAGAGATGAAATGATTTATGTTATGAATTTGTTTCTTTATGAAAATGCAATGATTTATCGGTAAAATGAATGATGATATGAAATGTGATAATTATGCCGAATTTATTTGTTTATGAAAAGGATGATATGAAATGTGATAATTCTGCCGAATTTATTTGTTTATGAAAAGGCGATGATGATTTAAAAGGAATACCATTATGAATTGAATTACTTTATTTATATAAAAAAGAATGAAATGAGAATTTGACTTCACAGATACTTATTTGCAAAGATTTATAATGACGAATAGAATTTATTTACAAACAATCGATTATTCCTCTATGGCTCCCATACTATACATCTAATTCAGGTCTTTTGTGACCATTATACAATAATAACAATACCTAAAAAATAAGAAAAAATAAAAGATCATTACAATGTAGACGAACAAATTTAAATGTATTATAAAGAAAAAATTTCGACTTTAATGTTATTTTTTAATAATTTACGCATTTTTAATTTAAAAATCGAGAATATTTTTTGTAAAGATTTTGCACTTTAACAATAATCGGAGTTCCAGGGAGTTTTGTTCGGTTATACTGTGGTCGATGGTCTATTGTGGTCTTCGAGATGTTGGGGCGGTTACTTTACACGATACTGGATTGCATTCGTTCATTATCAATGCGGTCGTACCTATACCATCAAAGTTATTAGCTCCCGGTTGGTAGCAGTATACAAGGTTCTGAATAAATTCACCAAGTTTTCTTCTTTCCAGACTCGTATTAGACTGGATCTAGTAACATCATTGTCGCAATAGTGACACTTGATGCGTCGTTGGGAAATAAATTCCTCGGCGGATGAATTAAAGGATGTGACCCAGATAGAATCGCTATAATATTAATTACGATAAAATCGATACAATACATATTACGATAAAATATGGAGAGGAATTTAAGGCATGTTTTCACACACATATTTGATTTTTTCTTTGTGTACATATTAAGTATATATTTCTCTCCATACGATATTGTCAATTTCGTGTGTATCGTCAAGTTCGTTTTGTATTTTAATACCATCTGGAGAGGTACATCTTGATAATGCCACGTAAAGTTGTCCATGACTAAATAACGGTTTGTTAATAAATAATCCTATGTTATTAAAAGTTTGTCCTTGCGATTTATTAATAGTCATTGCAAAAGATAGTGTTATTGGAAATTGACGGCGATGTAAGATGAATGGAAGTTTATCATGTTCACTGGTTTGCAGCTTGTTCTTGGAATATATACGATATCTTCTGCGTGCTCACCTGTTATAATTTCGGCTTCAATGTTACTTTTGAATAACTTACGAATTTTTAATCCAGTTCCGTTACATAATCCGTTCTTTATACTTAGATTTCTTAGTAACATCACAATTGTTCCAGTTTTTAGTGTTAACTTGTAACTTGGAAAACCGGATAGTATAATGGAATTCAAATATTCAAAAGGGTACTGTAATTGAATGTCGTTATCAGCCTGGTCTACTCCTTTATGTGTTGCTGTATCGATACTGTAATATACGTGTTGTGAACTTTCAATTTTTTTCAGTATTTTTTCATTTAAGCGATTAACATCGTCGTTATGACACGCTAAAATTGCTTTATGTGACAAATTTTCCTCTAAACCAATCGTTGTCCCGTAAATATCTATACATACATCGTCTGATTTCCAATTTTCTGGAATATTTTCTCGCTCTACGGAACCATCTCCTATTTTAAGTAACCACTCGGAATGTGCTTGGTAAGATGTACGCATATTTTTCTTTAGATATAATGTTTCGAAAAAATTCGAAAGAGAACCGAAATTTAAGAGGCAATGCGACGCAGCGAAAAATGCTGAGCCTACAAAGGTTGATAACAGTTATTTATATCTATTTTATTAAATTATTAAATTACAATATTTTCTTTTTATCTGTGGTCTTATTTAGAAATTGAAGTGCGAATAATCGCACTTGTAACGGAAGTCCTCAAACTCGAAAATCTTGAGTCTCGAAAGCGTCAGCCCCCGGAAGCGTCAGCCCCCGAAAGCGTCAGCCCCCGAAAGCGTTAGCCCTCGAAGCGTCAGGGCGTTAGTTTCCGGAGGGATATTTTTTTATAGTATAGTAGAAATGTATATATAGTAATAATAAACAAAAAAATATATATTGTGACGGAACGTCTATCGATGTGACGTCACAAGATCAAGCGAGCACGGCCGGCAATACGAAATTGCCAAAGAAATAAAATAAGATAAAAACTTTCAATCAATGAACCGGCGGAACCCGCTTGGAACATTATAAAGACACCCCACCAGATGAATAAAATTCATATGCTTCTGTTAAACCAATAAATAGAGACCATTAACGAACCAAGAAAGCCCGAGAGATAACAGGGCAAAATAAGATAGAGAGAGGTGCCGAGCGCGCACCTCTACAGTGAGGACGCCGTGAAACTGGACAGCGCAAATGCGCTTGCGCGCCAATCCGACGGTTCTCAGTTTGAGCGTGCAGACCGCACAGTCAGGCCGGCAAGAGTGAACGAAGAGGGGGTGTGTATGAACGTAGCGTCCGCCTGTATCACAAGGCTACGTATGGGCGGGTCAATTACAGCTAACTTATGACGCCTTATGATGACTTTTGATTTGTAGGACACATTTTATGTACATAAAACGATAAATTGCAAATTCTAGCACCTTATTAACAGGATAATGGATGAACAGATTAATCATTACGGCCTTTGCATATCAATTATGAATTGCAGTTAGTCAGTTGATATACGAAAGGGTAGTTTATGATGACCTACAAAAAATTTATCTTTTTCTTTGTAATAGCCTACTTGCTTTTGCAAATTATAATTCTTAATTATA
>OZ024688.1:22141135-22174354 GCA_964016905.1 Perithous albicinctus | reverse complement strand
ACTTTTTTTGTAGTGAGATAGCTCCGCTATTTATTGATTCACAATTAGTGGAAACGAAATAAAGAAGGCTGTCTCTTCGTGTGTGAAATAAGTCTCGAGATTGTATAACATTTGACGCGATAATCCTTCCCTTGATAGCTTTATGAACAGCAGGTGCGGATAATAATTTAGGTTCTCGTTCTTCGTCGCTGGAAGACTCGGTGTCACTGGTATCAATGGGCTTAATGTTGCGTTATTTCGTTCCCGCTCGAGTTTTATTGACACGAGGATTTTCTTCGTTCTTCGTTCTTCGTTTCTTCTTAAATTTTCGTCAGTGTATTTTTCGTCTCGAGTTAGCGTACTGCTGTGAGGTGGTCCTGCTAACATCATATGCTCTTTATGTTTGTCTGTATCTGGAGGGTAGATTTGTAGCAGGAAATAGTCGTTCGGAAACTTTTCATCACTCGTAATTTTTATCTTTTTCTTTACACGCGCTTCTAGTGGTGGTCGTGAATTTGTGTTTGCTGGAAAATTCTCTTCAGTTATATCGTTTTTTACTGCGGTCTGTAATGTTTCGTTGTCTGATGTAAGGGCAGGCATCTCTATTGTAAGGCTAGGTTCTATCTGTGGTTCGCAAGAGTCCGGCGGTTCCCGGTCCCACTCGCACTCTTCTATTTCGTTATTGCGATCTATGTTTTCCTGTATATTTTCATTACTTTGTTCATCGTCGTTATCATCGGAAACTTCCTCTAATAATTTAGAAATTTCGGCATCGGATAATTTATTCGGTCGTTTCGTATGATTATTAGTTATCGATTTTAATTGGGTGATAAAGATATTGTTAATTTCGATAGGATTTCTAGAAAGAGCATCTGCGTTAACGTTAGTTTTTCCCGCTTTGTAGATTATGTTGTACGCATGAAATCTGGGTATCGTAAAATAGGCGCGCTACAAAATCTATCCTTTAATATTTGAAAAGCTTCTTGTTATTATTTCCCCCACTCGAATGTACTTTTCTTGCGCAGCTCTGTGGAGAGAGGTTTTGTTATTGTTGCGTAACCGTCAATAAATCTTCTCTAATAACCTGGTAATCCCAAGAACTGTCTAATATTTTTAACATTTTTAAGCCTTGGGTATTCCCGAACGGTTTCTAATTTGGGTATTCCCGAACGGTTTCTAATTTTTTTGGGTTGGGCTGAACTCCATTATTTCCGATTATATGACCTAAGTATGCTACCTCTTTTTTAAAAAATTCACATTTGTCGGGTTGTAGTTTTAGATTCGCGGCTTCTAAACGTTTGATCAATTCGCGGTATATATCTTCATGTTGTTCAAAACTTCTAGCATAAATCACAATATTGTCTAAATAAACGAACACGCCGTTTCCAAGAAGCCCGCTTAACGTCAGATCCATAGCTCTTTGAAAAATCGGAGGAGCGTTTCTTAAGCCGGAGTGGCATCCTCACGAATTCGTAATGACCGCGCGGGGTAGTAAAAGCGGTTTTATGCCGATCTTCTGGGGCGACTTCTATTTGATGAAATCTCGAAGCTAGATCGAAAACAGAAAAATATCGAGCGCCTCCTAATTGATCTAATATATCGTTAATATTAGGTATTGGGTACGCATTTGCAATTGTTTTTTCGTTCAAGACTCGATAGTCAAACACGACTCGCCACTTTTTATAACCCTGAGAATCGGCTTTCTTGGGCACGACCCATACAGGACAGTTGTAAGGAGAGGTAGATGGTATAATTATACCCTTGGTAATCATGTCTTCTACTTATTTTCCTATTTCCTTTGTACACTCAGACCAACGATAGCCCCGTATATTGATAGGAAAATCATCTGTGGAAATTCTGTGCTGCAAAATTGTAGTACACGTCAACAAATCTCCGGGGATTTGATATAAATGTGCACTTTCTTTCAAAAGATTTTCTATGCTCGATTTTTCTTCCTCGTCTAATTCATTAAGTCTCAATAATTCCTTAATTTGATCTACTCGATCGATTTTTGCAATTTCTGATACCATGCAGCATGAGTCTTCAACTTTATTGGGGTTTGAATTAATTTCTATTTTTTTCTTATTATTTCCTTCTTCTGCAATTGATTCCTTTGGGGATTCGAGAATACAAACTGGTTGTGAACAATTTAAACGTTCATTTTCAATTATATTATTTGTAGATACAGAGGTTTCGATGGGTTTTGTGGGTTTAACTATTACTTCAACTGAATTTACTTCTTCAAAAATTTCTCCCGTAATGGGTTCTTTATGACGAAATTTTTCGTTTCCCTTGTTAATTTCCTTTTTCACGGACTTCGGTGTTTTATACAACTTTCAGCAATTGACTTTTAATTTCCTTGATTTAACTTCTTTACCTTCTATATTTTTTCGAACATTTTCTATTCTTTTCCACAAATTTAAAACTTTTCCAGGTGTGCTGTGCCTACCACAGGTACAGCCGCCCCTAATAAACAAGAATTGGGTCCCTTTAAGTCTTCCACAGGCCATGTCCCTTCCGAAGGTTCAGTGAACTCTGTTGGGTTCGGGCTACCCTTTTTTACATAATTTACTTTGCCGCTACTTGGGAATTTTTCCGCTAAATCTAATTCAACAACACTTTTTTCCTGAATACAATTATTAAAATCTTCAAAGGATTCTACCATTTCACTAGGTTCAAACATCCCCGAAAAACATATACTAGGCTCCATAAATTCTCCAACAGTTCCTGTCCCTACTGCGGGTACATTCTCCTCTGCTGAGTTTTGGAAACCTTTAAAATTAAAACCAACATCGGACCTCTCCATATGTACCGTTACCTTAATTGCTTCTTCATAAGTGTTATTTTCCTTAAGATTTTCTGTGCTTAATTCATCAAGACCTTGCGAACTAGTAGGCAAATTATCGATTTGTTTTCCGACCTTTAATTCAATATTTTCTTTATCATCATTTTCTTTTGCACCTAATTCCTTTTTGAAAGAAATGATTTCACAATTTTTAATTATTTCTGAACAATTTTCAATTTCCTTTTTTACCTTTTTCAAATACTCAAAAATATTATGTGGTGTCCTCTCTGTATCTCCGCGACTTTTATTTTCACTAGTCTGAATAAAGTTTTCATAAACATTTTCATGAACTGAATTTATTGAATAGTCTGATTCAACTTTAGACTCAACATTTTCTTTTGATTCGATTTCTCTGTTTGTTTCTACCCAAGACTCTTCTTGGTTTATTATTTTTTTCGTCTGTTGTATACCTTTCTTTGACTCGTCGCTGGAGTCTACAGCTGCTCGGTTAGTAGGTAATTCCGCCGATGATTTTAATTCTACTACTAGCACGTGTATTTCTACTGGGTACGGATGGCAATTAGTGATGTAAATATAGGCTTTACTATGTTTATTAGTGACAACCCCGCTTTGTATGTTAATTCCTTCACCTGCATTTTGGGCAGGCAAATATCCTTCTCGTAAGTCTAAATTTCTTTTTCTCACAAAACATAATTTGGTGGATTCTGCAGGTATTATAATAGTCTCCTGGGTGTCAAATGGAATGCTCATATTCTGCATTTCTAACTGTCTCTTTCGTAATCAATTTTAACGCGATTTCCGTCGAGATACTCGGATCCCAATATTCCCGCTTGATTGATGGGAAAATCGTTATCAACAATGTGGAATGTAGCAAAGGGTCCGAAGGCCCGTATTATGATATATCCCAAAGTGTATATTGAATTTTTCGTGATGCCATTTAGTCTCAATATTTCACCTTTATTTGTTTGATTTACTGAATTTACGTATTTTCTTTTTAAAATGTTTGGACCGGCTTCGGTATCTACCATCAAAGTAATATGCGTTCTGTTCCCGTTAGAATTACGGAGGGGACGCTACTTTCCAGTTGTAAATTTATATCCAAGTTCGGTCTGCTCGCGGTTGATGTTCGACAAGTCCTCCCTGACAATGTGGATTGGGCGCGTACTTTATTGAGCCTCCCTGGGCGCACCCGTATTCGGGAGGCTACTGCCGTTTTCCGAATTATCGTATCTTTCCTCATTGTTTCGTCGAGCAGGGCACTCATGAATAAAGTCACCTGGTTCTTTGCAGTAAAAGCATGGGTTTCCTGGATTATTAGGTCCGTTATTAAAATTTTCCTGTTTATCGAAACGCGCATTAGTCAGTGGTTGTGAGTGGTTATTTCTGAATGGACAAATATGAGCCCCGTAGCCATCTTTTTTGCAAATTTGGCATTGAATGTTGTTCGGATTTTCGAAGCGAAGATTTTGGGGAAGCCAAAATCTTCTTGAGCCCTGGGTAAAAATTCGGATTCGATGGTATACGAGGACAAATATCGGCCGTGTGTTCGCGATTTTTACAGAATTGACAGTATTGAGAGTTTTTAGGTGGTGTCGTTTTTTTGCCGAGAATTTAAATTGCTTTCTTGGGTGTAGATGTAATATCTTTTAAGACGGTTGGATTATCTTTTTGAATATATTGGTTAAAAGGTGTAGATCCTCCTAGAGGGGTCTCGAAAGTATCACAGGTGTTGGAGGAGATTATCCCGGGTGGGGTATCGGTAACAGGTGCCGTTGCTAAGCTTGATGATTCTATACTTGTCGTGGCGCGTGTGGCGCGTGGCAACTTGAGTTTTTCGGGTGTGTATGGCAGAGTACCTACCGTACTTTCGTCCCCTTGATATTGTACTAACGGACAATGTTCCCGGGTCTCGTTATTTACTAAGATACCTATTAATACCCAGAATCTATTTGGAACTTCCGTACGTAATATTTCTTTAATTAAATTCTCGTATTGTTTAAACCCTCCTTCGGCCGTTGAAAGTGGTTCTAATCTTCTAAAATCTTCGAGGTCGAAATTTTCACTGTTAAATGACTCAGTACCGTCGTTTTCGTTGTCTAAATTACTATTTTCAATGATTTTTACTAACTGTCTACCGTTATTTGGCTCGAGTTTTATGATTTCTTGTTACTCTTTATTGTCTTTTTCTATCCTATCTTCTTCTTCTTCGGCGATAGTTTCTGTCGAGGCATCTGATTCTACACCACTATGTTTTTCAATGGGGTCTTGATTTTCATGCGGGACGGATATTTCGTTATCTTTGGCTATATTTTGGAGTGTTGAGTTATACGATTTTTTAAATATGTTCTCGTTGACCTAATCATGAACTATCGCATCGTCGACTTTGCACTTTGACCGGGTTCCCCTATTCATTTATAATAATCGTTGTGATTTAATTTTATTTGACACACGCAACCCTTTTTTCCTATTTATCTGTAATTATTACGTCTTTTCTTGATTTTTGATATTAATAATGATGATAGCCGTAGGAAAAATACCTAATATTTGTAATTAATGTTGGGGCGATTTAACTTTCTTTTAGATCTCCGTAACCACTGTGTTTTACGCTGTTCTTTTCTAATTTGTATTCTTTCCAAATCTAATTTTCTTAAAAATCGTAATTTTCTAATTACTTGTTCGGTCTCTAAAACACTGATTTCTAATAGCCGCATTAAAAAGTTTGTTCTGTTTCCGTATTTTTATTTAAAGAATGTTCGAGTTAATTTTGTTTTATTTTTATTTCTTTCATTGACTTGAATCACTATACCTTTTATATGTTTATTCGGGTTTTTTAAATGGGTTTATAATTTATTATATGTTTTCTTTTTACCATTACAAATTTTTTTTTTCTTTTTCAGAAACGTGACAAATTATTATTATTAAATCAGCAGAAAGCATTCATTAGGATCCCGGACGAGCCCCCAAAATTTTTTATGTCAAAACCGTGGTCGATTTCTCAACCTTTACTTTACACATATTAGTGCGGTTAAATTTGTCGAGACGTTGATGAAGAGAAATTAATTTCTCTTATACACAACTGAATGACAAATATAAAATATGCAAACCCCCTTTTGAGCCTAACCGTTCGGAAAATTGCTCGGGACAGGGTTGTGAATGCTACTGATAATTTGAGATAATAATTTGTCGAAAAGGAACGACAATTATAATGACAATTATCTAATGAATTATAACATGCAGAAAGATAGAGAAAAAAAAGTACTTACTCGTTTCGTGGAACAGGAATCGATGTTTGTTTCGGATGAGGATTATTGGTGATAAAAATTAATTAATGAAGAACTCTCACTCTTTAAATTTTTCAACTTTTCTATATACTTCTTTATTAATGAAATAGAATTAAATGTTACAAAAAAAGAATGTCTTCCGATTAAAATGTAGACTACAATAATGACAAAAACAATTAACCGAGAAGAACACAACGACTCACTCCGAAAAAAATTAAAACAATTATCTCAATGGAAAATTTCATGTTTGATCAATAAGAATTTACGAATTAACAGTTCATTCCGAATGAAAAGACAGAAATCAAAGACAATACTTAGTTTTTTTTTCGGAGATGAATTCGTTGGTCTTCACGGTGGGTAAGTAACAACTAGGTGTCAACTAACTTTTTCATGGTCGAATACTTAATGCTCTATTAGCGTATCGGACGCTGTCTTATATACTAAAATCCCTACCTTTTTTTTCGTCATCCGCGCGTGGATGACCTGTTTCTAAGGGATTATAGTTCATGCACGTGGTACATACACAGCAAGAGACATGGAAATGCATGATTAATTGAAGTGTATTTTCAATTTTATTAATGTTGTAATAAATTTCCGAGTTTCTGGTTTTTCAAATATGTGTATGTACCCTAAGACGATTTGCTGACAGGGTATCTATTTCTATTTTAACACGATATTTATTAATATTTTTATTTCCTAATTTATATTCAATTTTTCTTTTAACGATGTATATAAATTTGGCTTCGAACTATATTAGGTTTTAGTAAAATTTCCTATTTTGATTATTTAGTTAAAGGATAATAATTAATAATATCGTCACATTTTTATTTTATTTTACTAAGTTTAATAATTTCTATTTTATCTTCTATTTCCATTCTTTCTGTTTTCTTGGGGGAAGGGAACGAAAGAAGTGTATTTGTGTTTTTAAATATTTCTATTAGGGTATCGAGCATATTCAGATACCGAACTATATATATTTTTTATAACAATCGTGACCAGGTTAATCGTGCTATATTGGTACTACTATCTTAGAGCAAGCGGTATCGAGGAAGTCGTCACTGATGTGTTGCATCATCGTGCTACACACCCGCACGTGTTTGTTAAACTGACCGCTGAGGGTCCGCTGAACCTCGATACTCACTGCAGACAGTGTGCCGCCAGGTGTTTCATTTATTGCCTAGACATAGCTTCATTGTACCGGTGGGTCATGTGATTTTCTGATAGGTGCTATCACACCGCTGAATCGAAAAAGGATAAAATTTTGCTTTTTATAAAGTTACGTCAGGACGTAACAGTCGATAATAAAGCATTTAATGGCAAACGCCATCTAAACCCTTTCAACTTCCAAAATTATAAAATCAATTATCTTTCAATGTACACAGATGGCATACAGATACTGTAACGAGACCCTGTCCTCTGCCTACCTTTTTTCTTTCCCACCGACTCTTCCTACTTCTAGCCTACCGGACCACACTTTATTTTAACACTTCCTGACCCGCGGCTCAGTCCGACGCCGCATACCTAATCTCCACCGTTTCCAAAAATGCAGCTATCGACACAGCTGCATTCCATCCGGCCACTTGTGTCGCCTACGTGACTATTCCCCCAAAATTCCTTTCTTACGACCCTATTTATCGCCTCCTTCCCACACACGCCTCGCCTAATCAACTAGTCGCTTTTCCTGGAACCCAGTCACACTTGTGTCCATAGAAGCATCCAGACTCCGTCCCAAAAACCTCCCCACCACTGCCATTTTCCCACGATTCATCCCATATAAGCACCTCCCGCGATACCTCCGTAGTCAGTAATTCTGCGAGATCTAGAGTGTAAAGTACATCCAGAAATAAAGTCTTTTTTTAACACATGCGCAAAAAGTGCCCTATTCCGTGCCTCAAAAATGTGTGGGAAAACGGGTTTTGTAGCAAGACGTGAAATAATATCGGACGCATGCGCAGATGGACTAAACTCGTATATTATTTCACTCTTCCGGTATATTTTTTTTACGCTTCCGCTACATTATTTCACTCGCCACTACATTATTTCACGCTCTTGCCGAACAAGCATTGAGGCGCCGAGTCTCTACCGACTCGCCATCTGACGGGTGAAAGTTAAAAGGAAGTTGAGCACTGCTATACATTTTAGTTGTTTACTCGTCCTAACGACGGCAGAACTCACCCGTATTAGAGGTTAAAAACCAAAATTTGCGAAGGGACTGTTTTCACAATGAGTGACGACAATAGCTATACGCCTTCTACTATAAGAGAAGCAGCAGAACTTGTTACACAAAATTTATTGCCTAACAAATCGCGATATAAATACGAACAAGTTTACGCGGGTTTTCGCGCATGGCAATCGCGACAAAGTACTTTATCGCTGTCGGAAGACGTAATGCTTGTTTATTTCGAACAACTATCAAAGACGATAAAGCCGTCCACTGTTTGGGCAAAATAATCGATGCTCAAAAGTACGGTTTCGGTTCATCACCACGTGGACATGCACAAGTATCGCCGATTGATTGCTTTCTTAAGCAAGAATAGCAAAGGATTCATAAGCAAAAAATCGAAGACTTTAAATTCACAGCACGTTGAAAAGTTCTTGTTAGAGGCCCCTGATGAAAAATATTTGGCCATAAAAGTAAGTAAAACCTGTGTTATTACGAATACACACATACACATCTTATGCATGAAGTCTTATATGTAATTATATTGACAATTACGTTTCCAGGTAGCTTTGATTCTCGGAATTACCGGGGCATGCCGTCGCGAGGAGTTGAAAAACATCTCTGTCCGTGATATCGAACATCACATAAATATGGTCCTGATCAAAATCCCACGCACGAAGACCAGTGTTCCTAAAAAATTTACGGCGGATGGAGACTTTTACAAGATTTTTAAAAAATACGAAGACTTGCGTCAAACATTGTGTCGAACAATTTCTCTTGGGGTTCCGCAATGGGAAGTGTACGCACTAAGTCATTGGGATAAACACTTTTGGCGCCATGCTAAAAGTGATCGCCGAATATTTAAAACTCGAAGAACCTGAGAGATACACAGGACACACATTTCGTCGTACATCGGCAACGATGTTGGCCGATGCCGGTGCGGATCTCCTTACTTTAAAGCGGCATGGCGGTTGGAAATCAGACCAAGTAGCCATGGGCTACATAGAAGTTTCTATCGAAAATAAGAAAAAAATTTGCGCCCAGATTTGTCAATCTGTCAATTTAAATCGACAACCTTCGATTGATTCTTTGGTGCAGCCAGGTGCCCAAGAAGAAAACATTGACGATAGCGATTTCACCGTCTCTATGGAAGGAAGCTCCATTGCAGCTATCAGCAACCGAGAAAATTTTCCAGCTTCATCGAACACGAAAGAAAATTCTTCAAACAAGAGACTCGACGAAAAAAATTCCATTAATTTGACTAATTGTCAGGTGACATTTTACATGGGAAACAATTAGCCAATTTATTTAAAGTAATTGTTGTGTTGTGTTGAAGTTGACAGTTTGTTTTTATTTTTTGAGGAAGGTTTCTCACGCTTTAACTGCGACTCAGAATATTCGATTTTTTTTTTCGTTTATTTTTTTACCCAAGAACGCAACAGTGAACCTTTTTTGAAGATGGTGTAAAAACTACGGATGTTCTATTTTTTGTATTGTTTGTTTTAGAATTTTTATTTGTTCTATGAAATGTTTTCTTTTTCGTACGACAGGACAATTACGTGATCTTCGTAAAGGTGTTACATTGATAGTTAATATAGTCACTATTTCAAAGATTATTTTTTTAAGGAAAAAGGCTGTCATGTCCAAAACGCTGGTCAGTTTAGATTAGATAAAGAGTTTAATTAATAATATTCATGTATTATCATTATGAAAAAGTATTAAAGTATATAAGAATCAATAAATATTTGTTCATAATCTTTATCATAATTCTCCAATTTAAGAATTTCTAAGCATGAAATCTTGTACAAATCTTTTAAGAGTTGGTTTTTCGGAACTACTAACGCTTACCGCAAATTGTATGGTACTTTTTTGTATTTATTTTAAAAAATGGTATTTGACACTCGTACGGATAAGTGGATAATCCGCAAAGTAGAATTTAGTATTTTTTCGAGTTTTGCGTTAAAATAATATGAAGATAAAAAAAACACCGATGTTTTTTTTGTTTTTATTTCAATAAAAATTTTGTGTGTCTTCAGTGGGGGGGCTTCGCCCACCCCCCCCCCCCCCCAACCCCCCACCGGGGCTTCGCCCCTGGACCCCAACGGGGGCTCCGCCCCTTGATCCCCTTTATCCCCCCCCATGAAATCTTGTGAAAATCTTTTTAAACTTGATTTTTTGGCACTACTAGTGCTCACCGGAATTTGTATGGCACTTTTTTTTGCATTTACTAAAAAACATAGTATGTGACACTCGTACGGAAAAGTGGCCGCTCCGCATAGACTGAAGTTGGCTGCACGAGCTGGAGGCAAGTTTTTCCTTTCCCGTATTCGTATCACAATGTACTATTGTTATTTCTCATCACGTATCAACCGCGTTTTGTCCCTCCAAAAACCGCGCTTCGTAACCGAGTTGGCTATTCCTTGCCGAAAATCCTCTCCTCACTCATCCACGACGGCACAATTGGTGCTAAGTGTGGGGTACGCCAACTCTAAGTGTTAGAAGCATTGGAACGACGAGACAATACCAGAGAATCTACAAAGACCACAACAATCAACGCTGGATCATCAGAATAAAACGGTGAGTAAAAATTCATTTACTTAGTACCGTGAACCGTCCGTCATTACAACTGACTCCGATTCAAGTTCTTTAAACACGAGCACTATGTCTCTCTCCAACGTAAACGGATCACTAAAAAACACGATAAACAAAGTGTTCGACCGACAAAATGATAGAGATGCGGCCACGCGTCAATAGGAACAATTTTCGCGACCGGCTAATGTTATATCGGAAGAACAATTCGAAGAAATCGCGCCAAGAGAGGCTATAGAACTCATAAAAGAATTCGATGGTAAAAATATCGGTGTAGAAGCTTTTATAGCGTCAATCGAAGACGTTCGACAACAAGTGACGCGACAGGACTATCTGCGCCGTTTGATAATCGCGAAAAGAATAGTGGGTGACGCGGCACGCGAGCTACAAGAATACGAAGTCGACACCTACGAACGATTGTACGAAGGACTCCATATTTTGTTCGGTAATTTACAGCCAGTTAGCGTTTTCAGTGACAAACGCTCGCGCATGTTCCAGGGAAAGAACGAAACCGTTTCAAAGTTTACCAATAGATTCCTCGAAGTGCAAAACCAAGTGCTAGCCGTCCTCTCTAACACGACCCCTAACGAAAGTAAGCGGAAATTGATAGTCGACTACGAGAGAGAGCAAGGCCTCGAGCAATACTTGTTGGGCCTTCGAAAAGAAATTTCCACCGAAGTGCGCGCACAACCACCGGACAACATCCGAGCAGCCATCGCCAAGGCTCAAGCCGCGGAAGCCTACGACTACACCCGCGAAATGATGACACGTAACCTCAACATCGCCGACAGGAATTCTGCCAACGCTCCACGTCGCCAGATGCCTCCAACTCTGAGACCGGCACCGGTACACCCTTCCGGAACACAGCGGCCTCAAATGTCCTGCAATTATTGCAAGCGCATCGGACATATCGAACGAGATTGTCGCACCAAGGTACGAGATTCAGAGAACCGAGGTAGCCCCTCCAGGCAGCAGTCGGGTTTTCGAAAGGACATGCCACCACCTCGCCCCCCTCTACGAGTCAACCACCTACCTGTGACGGAGTCAGCCGAGACCGAAGAATCGGGGCAACCTCTCGAGTCGTTAGGCTCTCCATGCGAGATATACGAGGACTGGGAAGATTTCTATTAGATACCGGAGCCGCCATCAGCCTCATAAAATTAGGAAGCCTCAAAGGTACATCCCTCGTCGACAAAAACGTCAGTACCGAATTTAGGATGGGCAACGATTTACACAAATCGTTGTTCGTCACACAGCAAGAATACGAGGGCCGCAAGCAAATATTTCACGTCGTCCCCGATGATTTTCCCTTCGAAGAAGATGGACTGATTGGCGTTCCCTTCATGGAAAAATATCAAACATACATCGGTATCGGAAAGGACAACTTTCTGCAATTCAACGGAAAACGACTGAATTTCGAACCACTAACTATCACGGTCCCGGCGAGATCCGTTCACTTCATCACCGTACCAACAAACATCGCGAACGGACCAGTCGTTACAAGCGAAGAAAATTCCGATTCCATAGTGCCTTGCGTGTTCGAAGCCAAGGACTATGAAGCCCGAGTGCCAGTAATAAACGACTCGGAAGAACCGAAATGGTCTATCGTGGACCTAGTGCGTGGGATGCCTTTTGAGGATCCTACCCCTTCACCGGCGGAGGCGCGCCATGACGCACCGGCGGACGCATTAAGGATTCACCACATCAAGGAGCACAATTCGGCAGACAGAATCCGAACGCTTAAAGAAAACGTGCGCCTGCAGCACGTGCCACCCGAGCTAGCGGAACAGGTGTGGGACATCGTATCGTCCTATCCCGACGTCTTCGCTCTACCAGGCGACCCACTGCCAGGTACAAAAGCGGTCAAACACCACATTATCACCAGCGACGATCTACCTGTACACGTAAAGCAATACAGGTACCCTCCGGTACATAAAGAGGAGATCGACAAGCAAGTCAACGAAATGCTGGAGAATAAACTCGTCGAACCAAGCGACTCTCTATACAATTCACCCTTGTGGGTCGTACCAAAAAAATCCGATGCTTCCGGGAAGAAAAAGTGGCGAATTGTCATTGACTTCAGGAAATTAAACGAGAAGACCGCCCACGACGCGTACCCATTGCCGTGCATCGATTAAATTTTGGATCAATTAGGAAGAGCGAAATACTTTTCCGCGTACGATCTCGCCTCCGGATTTCATCAGATCTCAATGGACGAACGCGATAAAAAGAAGACAGCGTTTTCCACACCATCGGGCCACTACCACTACAACCGGATGCCGTTTGGATTAAAGAATGCACCCGCTACCTTCCAACGCATGATGAACAACGCACTTCGTGGACTAATCGGCAACACGTGTTTTGTGTACCTAGATGACATCATCATCTATGGTAACACGTTGGAGGAACACAACAAAAAATTGTTAGATGTTCTCAATCGCTTACGTGAATCGGACTTGAAACTACAGCCAGACAAATGTGAATTCCTTCGACCAGAACTGGAATTTCTAGGGCATGTAATTTCGGAAGGCGGAGTGAAACCGAACCCGAATAATATAGAAGCCGTAAAAAACTTCCCCACGCCGCGTGATCCCAAACAAATAAAACAATTTGTCGGTCTTGCCGGCTATTACCGAAAATTTATTAAAGACTTCAGTAAGGTCGCAAAACCACTAACGGAATTACTAAAGAAGGATATCACGTGGGCATGGAGTGAAAAACAGGAACAATCATTTCAATTGCTACGTACCGCTTTAACGACCGCGCCTGTGCTACAATATCCGGATTTCACGAAGGAATTCGTCTTGACTACCGATCACGCCAGCAATCACGCAATCGGGGCAGTGCTATCGCAGGGACCGATTGGAAAAGATCGGCCCGTCGCTTACGCCTCTCGCACCCTCAATAAAGTCGAGCAGCGCTACTCCACCACCGACAGGAAAATGCTCGCAATTACCTGGGTGTTGAGAATTGGGTTTTTTGTTCATCGGATTGAGGTGTTGTGGGTTTTAAATAAAATTCGCCAAGGTTTTACATGAAAGAATTGGGGAAACAATATAAAGTGATTTATTAAAAAACAAACATAACACTATTCACAAGAATTGAGTAGTTAACGTTTCAAGATGTTCACTGATTTCGCACTTGAGAGCGGGATAGAATTATATGAATTCTTCCCGTGAGTTTTGACGCGATGAAATAACGGCCACGAGCGCTGTATCGCCACGAGGCCACATGAGAACTCCGATTTGCACGATATTATTGATCGATATGATGCGAGTTCACTTGAGAATGTCACTGACTTTAATTGATACTCTGAGCAGAACTTGATTTGAGCGAAGAGAGAGAGCAATTAAATTACATTATGATTTGAGAGTAACAATGATTCTGCCCAGTGAGAAAGCACGTCTTTCCTCAGCGACGGACTGAGCGAAACTGGTTTTCGAGAGGTGGGGGCAACTGAAATTTGGTTGACCAGCTGGCGAGCCGGTGACAGCGAGATCGTCGTCGCAGTTAGCTTATTTTTCAACACTGGGCAACGAAACATTTCCGTCAGTACCTCTACGGAAAACAATTTAAAATCGTCACAGATCACAAACCTCTGATCTGGATCTTAAAGGCAACAGACCCTCCGACCAACAGCCGACTGATGCGTCTAGGGATGAAGGTAGAAGAATACGAGTACGAGCCCATTTACAAAAAAGGCTCTCTCAACATCAACGCAGAAGTCCTTTCACGCATTTACGCAGTGACAACCCGAGGACAACAATGATTAGGGGAAAATAAAGTCATTCAACACACCGACAGCGTCGGCGATGACAATACAGCTGAGCAAGAAGGAAAACCTGCAGCGGACGATCCACCGCTGTATATCGAGTTCGAATTGTGCGAAAACATTCCGGTAGTCCTCGAAATCAGTGAGGATGTTCCACCGAAGGACGTTCCCGCCATAAAAATAGTGGACGCCCCAAGCGACACCGAGGATTAACTTTTCATCGATTTCTCTGAGGACGAAATTGACTGGTTCAACCGAATCACAGCAGCCGTAATAAAATGAAGAAGACTACGAAATTTTACTTGGGTTGTGATCACCTACGCGCCCATCCGGGAATAAAAAACCGGATTAAACTGATGATTAATTTCATCTGGTCAACCAGAGAGGATCACCCATTATTATACCTGTACGACAAGGATCTCCACGAGCCAGGTACAGAGGAAGAACGTCAACTAATTATTAAAGAGCATCATGGGACAAAGGCCACCGGACACTTTGGTATAACCAAGACTCTCGACCGGATAAGGGCCGTTGCTACCTGGCCGAATATGCAGCGAGACATCGAGGACTACATCCGAAGATGCGACACCTGCCAAAAGATCAAGTTGGTGCGCGTGCGGCCTCAAGCCGAAGCCGTGATTACGGACACACCCGAACGACCGAACGACAAGATCGCGTTGGACCTCGTGGGACCCATTCCCGAGTCTTCAGATGGGTACAAGTACATCATGTCAGTACAGGACCAACTGACAAAATATATCACGTTGATCCCTCTCAAGACGAAAGATGCACAAGCTACAGTAAATGCACTCGTCGAACATTTTATTTACATCCACGGCTCACCAAAGAAAATTCTCACCGCCGGAGGTCGCAACTTCATCAGCCAGACGTTTAAACACTTGGAGAAACTCTTCAAAATCTCACACATGACCACGACTACGTTCCACCCGCAAAGCAACAGAAGTCTAGAGAGAGCACACGGACCGATTAAGGAACAAATGAAGACTCTCATTCACGACCACCGCGAAGATTGGGACAAGAAATTAAAATTCGTCTCCATGGCTTACAACACGGCGAAACAAGAAGGCATCGGACTCACACCTTTTGAGATGCAGTTCGGACGGAAACCAAACGTCCCGAACAGCATCCCCATTCATCGAACGAATGCCACCATCGACGAATACTTCGAGGGACTACGCGCGGACCACGAACGAATCCTAAAGAAAGGACGTGACCACCTGGTTCCAGCAAAGCAGCGTTACAAAGCCAACCAAGACGCTCAGATCCATCGACCTGCTCCCATCTTCAACAAGGGTGACGAAGTTCTTGTTGCCCAAGAACGAGATAAATCTCCACTCGCTCCGAAGTGGGAAGGACCCGCTTTAATTCGCGAGAGAACGTCCGACGTTAATTACGAAATCCTGTTAAGAAACAGGAGAAAATTAATTCATGTCAACAAGCTCAAACCATATTTCCGAAATTAATATTTGCTTCATGTTCAGGTCACTGGTTATTCACTGACCATTTTTTCATTTCAACAAGTCTAGTGCAACAACATGCAGATCAAATCATCCTTAAAGCATTTGCTGGACCAGGCATGCTGGAACATCTCCAACTCGTATCGTGAAGATACTTGGATCAACCCGTCCACGATTGCTGCGACACCTGCATAAACGAACGAATCAAGACAATAGAATAATACCGCATCCAAAGTCACAACTACTGGAAATATAATCCAAATTTTCTACAGATTCTCACCATTCATAGTAGTAATGATCTTCAAGCTTTCTGAATCTCAGTAAAACTCAATTATGACCCTGTAAACTTTCTACATTCCAGTAATACTCGATAGCCACTCTGTAAACTCTTGTACACTTGTAATTGTTACTTCGACACGAATGTAATTTAACATGTTAGGATTATTTAGATTATAGGCACCACCAAAGTTGTTCTACCGTTAAGAAAATTTATTTTTTTTGTTTTATGAATTTTCTAAAATAAGAGGGGAGGTGTAACGAGACCCTGTCCTCTACCTACCTTTTTTCTTTCCCACCGACTCTTCCTACCTCTAGCCTACCGGACCACACTTTATTTTATCACTTCCTGACCCGCGGCTCAGTCCGACGCCGCATACCTAATTTCCACCGTTTCCAAAAATGCAGCTATTGACACAGCTGTATTCCATCCAGCCACTTGTGTCGCCTACGTGACTATTCCCCCAAAATTCCTTTCTTACGACCCGTTTTATCGCCTCCTTCCCACACACGCCTTGCCTAATCAACTAGTCGCTTTTCCCGGAACCCAGTCACACTTGTGTCTGTTTTCTCATAGAAGTGTCCAGACTCCGTCCCAAAAATCCTCCCCACTACTGCCATTTTCCCACGATTCATCCCATATAAGCACTTCCCGCGATACCTCCGTAGTCAGTAACTCTGAGAGATCTAGAGTGTAAAGTACATCCACAAATAAAGTCTTTCGTTATTTCTCATCACGTCTCAACCGCGTTTTGTCCCTTGAAAAACCGCGCTTCGTAGCCGAATTGGCTATTCTTTGCCGAAAATCCTCTCCTCACTCATCCACGACGTCACAATTCCTTCAAAACCTTTACAGCCAGAATTTAATCTCTCTCATTGCGTGGACGCATATCATACATTGTTTTTGGCAAGGGTATCCACTTTCTCAATCAGGGTAACTGTATTACACGTACAAATTATCCTCATGGCTATTGCCTCTTTGCATTTGATCTGACACCCGACCTCTCAGCGTACAGCAGCAGTCATTGGGATTTAGTAAAACACGGCAGTGTAAGAATAGAAGTGCGATTCACCGAAGCACTAACCTCAACAGTTAATTGTATTGTGTATGCGGAATATGACAATGTGTTGGAGATTGATTCTTCTAGACAGGTAATTGTGGACTATAGTGGTTAAGCTGTGACGCTTATGCGGGGAAATAGCATATATTTGAGATGTAGCCGGCTCGCGGCACCAGTCTGTGTTTATGCCCCGAAACGTTACAATCGTACGCAGCGCTATGAATATCGTTATCGACATCCAGGCTGTAAAGGATAGATGTAACACGTTTATACCAAAAGAAATTGCCATAGTTTCTGTTTACTCGGATTACAGTGCAGACTGGATTGTATCGCCACCTCACTCGTATAAAAGTTTGCCACCTAGTATAAAGCGTTAAAATACGTGACTGATTGATAACTATCATGGTATAGAGTGGTTCGATGGTGAAACAGCGTTACGAGCGGTGGAAGCTGTTTTGAAGAAAATCGCTGTCCAGGTTGATCGTATATTTACGAGAGGAACCGAGAAAGCGACTTATTTGGCGAATCTCACGGACTGTTTTATTATGATTCTAGAAAAAGACACCGAGGATCCTTCTTGCCGGTATCTACCTGCGTGTGAAACGTTGTGCATCCAACACAGCTTATTGCGCAAGAAAAAGTTCACGTATAGGTGTGCTCTAAATAATGCTGTAAAAATTAAAGAGTGGCTTCGTCATAGCAGTCGCATCGACACTTTGTGGGAGAGTAGAACAACGACGATTTGGACTGTTGGATCGTCAGAGCGCGGAGAAGACGAAAAATATCATTGGGGTAAAAAATTTATAACCGCTGGAGTTTATTATGAACAGCCTGCAAATCTTACAGGCTCTTCAGAACATACAGAATCACGCTGTGAATGTATACCTGGCCGATTGCATCCCAAGGGTGTGGACGAAACCGGCAGCGATTGTGGCTAATACCGATGGACACAAGCAGCCGGGAAGCCACTGGGTCGTCATGTACGTCGATCGAGATGGGCACGGATGGTATTTCGATAGCTACGGACTCCCGCCAATCATCCCACATCTCCAGCTTCTCCGACGAAATTGCAGACTCTTTCGATACAGCACGACTTCAGAGCCCCGAATCACAATTCTGCGGACATTATTGTGTTATTTTAAGAATTTGTTTTTGGCTTTGGTCGTTTTTATAACATTATTGTTGTTAAGCTTCGACGTATCGACCTAATTTTTATGGATGGAATTTTTGACACGTGTTCTCGGGTCTGAGATATCGGTGTCGAAGATTCTGATGTTATCGACATTCCTATACAGGAAAGTTTCAAACATATTTCGAATCCCTGATTTTTAATTTAGTTCGCTCTAATTGCTCCACCAGTTCATTAAGAATTGATGGAGCAACCAGAGCGACCGATTTTTTACAATTAAAATAAATCGTGAAAAAATATCGCCACAGCCCGGGTTTGAACCGGGAACCTCGGATCACTAGTCCGATGCGTTACCAATTACACCACCGTGGCTATGGCGACATTAATTCACGATTCACTTCAAACTTTAACGTCAAATATGATTTTAAGAATTTGTTTTTTTTTTTTTTTGGTTTTGATCGTTTTTATAACATTATTGTTGTTAAGCTTCGACGTATCGACCTAATTTTTATGGATGGAATTTTTTGACACGCGTTCTCGGGGTCTGAGATATCGGTGTCGAAGATTCTGATGTTATCGACATTCCTATACAGGAAAGTTTCAAACATATTTCGAATCCCTGATTTTTTATTTAGTTCGCTCTAATTGCTCCACCAGTTCATTAAGAATTGATGGAGCAACCAGAGCGACCCATTTTTTACAATTAAAATAAATCGTGAAAAAATATCGCCACAGCCCGGGTTTGAACCGGGAACCTCGGATCACTAGTCCGATGCGTTACCAATTACACCACCGTGGCTATCAGAATCTTCGACACCGATATCTCAGACCCCGAGAACGCGTGTCAAAAAATTCCATCCATAAAAATTAGGTCGATACGTCGAAGCTTAACAACAATAATGTTATAAAAACGACCAAAACCAAAAAAAAAAAAAAACAAATTCTTAAAATCATATTTGACGTTAAAGTTTGAAGTGAATCGTGAATTAATGTCGCCATAGCCACGGTGGTGTAATTGGTAACGCATCGGACTAGTGATCCGAGGTTCCCGGTTCAAACCCGGGCTGTGGCGATATTTTTTCACGATTTATTTTAATTGTAAAAAATGGGTCGCTCTGGTTGCTCCATCAATTCTTAATGAACTGGTGGAGCAATTAGAGCGAACTAAATTAAAAATCAGGGATTCGAAATATGTTTGAAACTTTCCTGTATAGGAATGTCGATAACATCAGAATCTTCGACACCGATATCTCAGACCCCGAGAACGCGTGTCAAAAAATTCCATCCATAAAAATTAGGTCGATACGTCGAAGCTTAACAACAATAATGTTATAAAAACGACCAAAACAAAAAAAAAAAACAAATTCTTAAAATCATATTTGACGTTAAAGTTTGAAGTGAATCGTGAATTAATGTCGCCATAGCCACGGTGGTGTAATTGGTAACGCATCGGACTAGTGATCCGAGGTTCCCGGTTCAAACCCGGGCTGTGGCGATATTTTTTCACGATTTATTTTAATTGTAAAAAATGGGTCGCTCTGGTTGCTCCATCAATTCTTAATGAACTTGTGGAGCAATTAGAGCGAACTAAATTAAAAATCAGGGATTCGAAATATGTTTGAAACTTTCCTGTATAGGAATGTCGATAACATCAGAATCTTCGACACCGATATCTCAGACCCCGAGAACGCGTGTCAAAAAATTCCATCCATAAAAATTAGGTCGATACGTCGAAGCTTAACAACAATAATGTTATAAAAACGACCAAAACCAAAAAAAAAAAAAAAAACAAATTCTTAAAATTATTGTGTTATGTTTCTTCATTTTATGTCTGCTGGTCTTGGTATTCATCGGTTTAGTAGCATATTTTCAAATAATCTGTTACGTAATGATAAAATAATATCTAACTATTATAATGCGTCAATCAATAAGAGAGGCATATCTAAACTGCAAGGCAACGGATTTCATATACACGTGCAGGGTTGTTGCTCGCGCTCTCGGCTGCATGATGCTCTTGTCTTCGGAGGTACATCACTTACGATCGAACCGTCTTAGCTGCTTCATACGCATAAAACAACGCAAGTTAAAGACGCGATTAGAAAGGCACTTACAAGACATTAAGGCAATCAAGGGTCTAATTCACGCGAAATCGGAATTATATTTTTAGACGGACAGATTGAAAGTGCTCGATTTACACGATGGACTTATCGGCAATCAACAAGGTGGGAAGGCCCGAGGAGTTTCTACCCGTGAAAAAATTATCAGAGCTTGAACTCAAGGATCAGTACACCGTCACGAAGACGAGGACCACTCAGACTAAATGGGGTACCCGTATCACCGTTGATCTGGAAAATGAATTTACGTGTTTCCTACCGTCAAGATTCACCCAGGCTTTTGAGGATCAGCGAGAGCTTTTCCAGCAGATGATTATCTCCGCTAGTAAAAAAAGCTGCGTTTGATCTATTACGGCTCAAAATACAATCACCTAGAATTTAAAGAGGCTACGGAGTGTTAAACATCGCTCATAAGCAGAGTGTCATTCAGCTCGTGGCTCTCGGTAATCAAATATCGCATCAATGACCCAAGACGACAAATCGGGGCCGTTTCTACTGCTGTCTGTGGATGCGGCTTTAGATTCAGCATCAACGAAAATTGTTCGGTTTGGTCTGGATCTTCATGACATTGGCTCGCTAATACCAACCCTCACACTCATCGACAGCGTAAACGGCTGTCTGTCAATGGATTCCGCTGATTGGGAGGATTTTCAAAAACATTTAACCACTATCGCTACGAATCTGTGTGACAAAGAAGAGGAAGACAACGTTAATCACAGTTCCGAGGATACACCATCGGTCGTAACAAACAGTGGTTTTATACTGCAATGTGAAGTGTATAAAAACAAGCCTGTTGTGATTATTCGAAATCCACGAAAGTGTAGTAGTAGTAGTAGTAGTGGTGACCCCATAGTAAACACCGATTCAATGTATCTCTTTGCGATCGAGGACTTTACCGAATTGACAGTATTGCAGACACACATAAACGACTACATGACATGGCTTTCCCAAATTCGCGTCAAAGCAGAAACCTGCAAAACCATTCTCGTCAACGTGGTTGCACATTATTCCACGTCCCTCACAGTGGGCTCTGTACTACGTAATATCCGCCGACAATACAAGCGAATACGGGCCCTCGCGCGACAAGAGGCAAGAGATGTACGATCCTCTGAACTATCGACTTCAGCGAAAACTTCGATCATCGACGACCTGCTGACACATCGTCGGAACCACATTGCAGATGCCACCACAAGATTTGCTATCTTCTAATTAAATTTGTGTAAATATTGCAAAAAATGTATTCCATAAATGTATTCAATAAATATAAAATATTAATTAAATAAAATATTATTACGAAAATATATTCAATAAATAAAAGAAAATGGTGGTGCACTCTAACGACACCTCACTACCATCCACCCTCCCCCCCCCCTCCCCCAATCCATCCATCACCATCGATTAGAGTTCCTCGCGAGCCGATGGGGCGCTAGGAGTGGGGGGTCGCCAAAGTGCAACACCTACTACTCCGGGCGAACCAGACGATTTTTGGTGGGTTTGTATGTCCGTAAAGGACTGAATTCGTAAACGTTTTCGCTTTATTTTATCCTTCGTGTTATCAAGTTTATTTAGTTTGGTTTATCCCACTAATAAGTGAAATAAGTATACGCGATTACAATTAGTGATTATTAATACGATTGAGAATTTGGAACGGTTACAATTGAACTTATAACTTGAGAACGTGACTTTTTATACAACCTTTTTTTTCTTTTTCTCAGTTTTAATAAACGTTAACAATATTAACAAATAAAAGTCACCACCTGACGCGGCCTGGGTCGGAGGCTGTCAGGGCTCTAGGTTTAATGAATTTAAACTCTTTTATGTTGGACGCCAATTCATCTTGTGAGGATGAATAAACTCTTTCAATAAATTCTATACCAAAAAAAATGATAAATAATAGACCACGGCTATTCGAAGGTAGAGAGTAGGTACCATTGGCTGACCCAGTATGATGGACTACTTATAATAGAGTTTTATTAGGGGAAGGAGCTTTGAATTCAAAAGAACCAACAATCACGTAAGCAATCCAGGAACAGAAATATATTTTCAACTTACGAATTTGTCCAATATTCTCTCCTCTTTCGACTTAACACCCAATTTCACCATCAGATAAATATAAGATTTCACCGTTTTACAAAACGTTTACTTTTAAACGGCAAAGACGAAACACGGCTCCCCGACGGCAGACCCTGCCCGCAGTCTTTACAGATAGAGACGACGGCTCGAGGTCCGGGGCAAGAGTGCCTATCGATCAAAGATCTTGGAGAGTCAAGAATCGATGATTTAGCGTTCTCTATGATATATACACGCGTGCGCTCGGGGAGGGGGTCGATTCACGCGTTGACGTCGAGGGGAATCCATTGGAACAATTATTTTCCTGTCACAAACTTGTCACGTTGGTGAGAGTTTAGACTTATTTAATACGCGGCACTTAAACGGACAAAATATAATTAGATATTCCTTGATTTAAAATTTGCATGAGACTGATTAGTTGAGAGAATGAGGTTGACCAGGAAGAATTAGGTGGGTGAAGAGTGGGAGTTATTTTAGTAGTCGTGGGGAGGCCCAAAAGGTGCTGACCGTGCGTGGCACTTGTGCTCAATCTTTATAGGAAATTGGAAGAAATTGATGATTATTAGGGAGCGAGAATTTGTCAGCGGAATTCTAGTTGAATGATCGATGCGCTTAAGGATTCAACAACGGATGATTTCTAGGGAGCATTGAACCGGGGGTTGGAACATTGGAAGAGCAAGAAGGAGTTTATGAATATAATGCTTGGGCGTTGAATGTAGCGATAGGTTAAAGAAGAAGGTTTACACGATATATGATAATAGTGATAATGACGATATATAATAATGATAATAATATTAAAATAAACGATTAAAAATAATAATCATACCAAAAATAAATAAGAAAAATAGCCAGGACGTAACACTGGCATTGGCAAAGTACAGTTGGCTAGTACTAGACTGGCCCTTACAATTAAAGGAACTAAACCGACTTGTAGAGAAAAAAATATGGATATGAATGAAAATATGGATCTAATTCCCGTTACATTTTACAGGAATAAAAACTAAAGAACAGGATTTTTTCGGTCTTTAATTCGATACTATGAACGACTGGAATGATACTGGACTTTTTAAAGATGACTGCATGAAACTACACCGAGATGAAAATACAGTTAAGACACCTAAAATAGTTTGAGAAAAAAACCCAGACAATATAGGAAATGGGTTCCATTTTCAAAGTTTGGGAATCTTTACTATACCGTTGATAGAAATGAGATGCGCGGTCAAATCTATCGAGCTTTGAGGTGCTCGCGACACAATCTAGAAGTCATTCCCAGACTGACGCTTGAGCAACAGAAGCACTGTTTGTGGAGTAACAATCCTCGCGCTAGTGTCACACTATGTATTTCATAGAAGATACTTACTATACTCCGCGCTATACTCGTACCGTGTGTTACGTCCTCACGTAACTTTATACTGTATTCTAAATTTTTATCGAAAAATTGTATATTAGTGGGAAGATAAAGGATGGAGTGACTGATGGTGGGAAAAACGAGACCTGTGGTCTCGTTATAATGGAGCGTTGGGCGTCTAAAACCATTATATGAGGAGTCGGTCAAGTACACTGCTATACCGGCAAATAGAGGAAGGATACGGCTGAATGGGACAGTTTCGCACTCTTTAAACTATCATGTATAAATGTAAGAAAATTACTCAACCCTATCATGCGAGTGGCACCTCTCAAAACGAAAAACCTACTATGTAGGAAGAGTCTTCGTCTGTCACAATCGCAAGGAAAAAGCATGGTGAAAGAGAAAACCAAACGCCGATCCATTATTATGCAAACCGTAGATTCGTTCCGTTTTCATCATTCTTTCTTGTTTCCAACTATAAGACTAATTTTAATATATAGATAAGTAAAGAAAGGAACTAATCTAAAAAAGGGAAGAAACATGAAATATATCGAGACTGTAAAACCCATTAAAGATTAACGTAATTAACAGAATTTTCATGAAAAGAAAGTGGTGTTCCCATTAAATTGATCAATAACTTTTGTTAAACAAACGAAATTTATATTTGACAATAGTATATAGAAAAATATATAAAGAAAAAGAAAATAATACAAATGTTTCGAGTTCCGCTAGTCGTTATTTCGATAAATTGATCATTACATATAACAAATCTCATACTAAGTGAAGTTCGGTAACATATGAGAATATTTTTAAAAATCTGAATCATATATAAAATCAATACTTGATCTTCGTACGAGATAGTAAGTGCGACACACAGAATGACCTTCAATGTACGAAGTAACAAGGGAGAGAGAGAAAACAAGAAACGAACGGAAGCAGAAAAGAGAAAAATGCGATCAATATTAAGACTCTGTACTATAGCGATGCTGTACTATAGTGATGCGTAATGTTAGTAGGTATTGAAGACGATGCCCAGTAGACCATTCGCACATTGATGCAGCAATGAATGAGTCATTAATGGATAGGATAGGAACTGGTCGAAGAGAGAAGAAAGTATAGAACTATAAAGTATAGGACTTGGAGATTTTTCTACAGTCAATTCGGGGAACTTGGAATATTTATTTTTTTCAGAGATTTAGAAATTGTCTTTCACCTAATTAATTAAATTTAAAAAAATACCATTTGAATAATGATTTGATCGTTTAAACTTCGTAGTCTGAACACCTATATTTTTACAATTAATAACGACGTTTGAAATATTTTATTTTTTTCTACGAATTGTTAAATTCGATTATCGTCTTCAAGTATTGAAAATGTATAATTTCTAATTTGTATTTAGTTGCGTGGGTTTATGGGAATATCGAACGTGTCTTTCGGCTCTAATTATTTATGAATTATTTCTTTCATTTTACGATCGAATAAATAAACTGCAAGCTATAAATTGAACGACGAGTATACGTCACGAGATTTCGTCAACCACTAGGCACCACAGTAGGGGCGATAAGACGCCCCCTTGTGGGCATCCACGCTCGACTGCTACCTTTAGTGTACCACCCCTTCGGTCCACCGCCAGCGTTCGGCTCGTGAGCATGTTCTTGACCCATCTAGTGGTCGTCTCGTCCAGTCCGTGCCTTTCCGTCCCTCTGCAGGTGATCTCTACCGAGGTGTAGTTGAAGGCTCCCTCGGCATTGAGGAACAGTTCCACGGCCAGGCAGTCCCTCCTACGAGCGTCATCCAAACTGAAGACCAGTTTGTGCAGTGCCATCTCCGTAGATTTTCCCGCCTGGTATACAAACTGCCTTTCGTGCAGCGGGTTCTGCATTAGTGCCCCGTCTCTTATGTGTCTATCAGTCTCTCTATTGTTTTCAGTAAGACAGAAGTTAGGCTGATAGGTCTAAACGCCCCAGCCTGGTCGTAGTCGATTCGACCTGGTTTGGGTGTGAAGATCAATCTGGTTTTCCTCCACTCCAAAGGCCACCCTATTGCCACGCAGGCCCTAATGAGCTTTGTTAGTGGTGCCACAATAACCTTAAGTCCCTTTTGGAGCATGGCCGGGAAGATCCCGTCAGTTCCCGGTGCTTTCTAGGGGTCAAGTCCCGTTACCGCCCACTCTACTTTCCTGGTGGACACAATCTTTGCAGCTTCGTTCCAGTATCTCTCCCCTCTTTTGCACGTCGGATGTGGCCATTCCGTACACTCTCCGATTTTTTTGTATCCTGGGTAGTGTCTTCCCAGTAGTACTTGTAGCTCTTCCTGCCAGGAGTCGGTATATCCTCCCGAGGGGTTTCTGAAAGAGCCACACATCGGGGCGGAATCCGCTGTCAGGACCCTCTGCAGCCTTGCAACTTCTGAGGTTCCACTAATATCCTGGCAGTACTTGCGCCACGAATTGTTTTTCGTTGTTCTTATAGCGTTTTTGTATTCTTTCTGGTTGTTCTTGTGTGAACACGTTGTGTTCTCCTTGCCCTCCGTTTTCGTTGGGCAGTTGTTCTCATACGATCTGGTGAGTGATTCTTGGATAACGTCCACTGCGTGTTCTATCGCCACTTCACTGCCGTAATTCACTGGAAACTGTGCCATCCTTCCCTCCAACTCCTCTAAGAAGGATGGCCAGTGTACTGCGGATCTCGCGATTCTTTGATAAATTCCACGGGAGTTGTAAATTCCCGTGCGCAATGTTGCGTAGAAAATCGGACGGTACGTGTTGCAGTTGAAATTAATCGACGGCAACTAGTTTCGTGTAACTGATTAAATAAATGAACTCAGTATTAATGAAAACGATAAATATGAACTATATTTTAAACTTCACGGTTAAATTATTTACAAGTGTTCGTGTGTGTCAAAAAGTTTCTAAGTTTATTTCTTGATGTTGACTCGGCAACAAATCGCTGCAGACTGAAGAAAATTATAGAACATTCAAAAATTCTCTCTCCTTTTTGCAGTGGAGGGAGAAGTCTTCAAACTTTTGCGTCGCGTATTCTCATTGGTTAGCTATTGTACAGAGCATGACTATTTATTTTTTTGGCTAAAAACTTAGCGTCCACCGCAGGTAGGTTCGGGGCGTCTCACCGCGTAGATTTGCGGGCACAACCGTTAACGGTCAACCAGTAATGAAACATTTGGTCGCCAGCGACTGACGCATTGGTTTTTTCCCGCAATAAAACATCTGCATGCCAAATAGCTTTTTTCAAGTAATAAAACATCTGCGTGCCAAACGTTAATACTTTCTTTTTCAATGAATGCAGGATTGAACCTTTAGAGGTCCTTTGAGAATACGCTTTCTTGCCTATGATCCGATTGTGTCGGCTCATCTGAAACCATCCACCTTATTAGTTTCGCATATAGGCCATGCGTTCCTAGTGTCAGGTCAATCACCTTTGACCTGTTACTGATACGGAAAGTTAGCTCCTTACCTCTGTTGGCGATCTGGAGCTCAGTCCCTGCCAGGTACTCCAGAAGCGCCTCCCATCTCCTATTGGTGTCGGTGCTCCCCACACCGTATGATGTGCGTTGGCATCGCATCCAATGACTAGCAACCTCCCTGTAGTCCTGCAGTCCTTTATAAGTCCCGCAGTATGTTTACAGGGAGGTAGTTCAGGCGAGTTGTAGATCATATAGGTGGAGGCCACCACTAGCTCCCGCCGCTGCCATCTAGGTCGATCTCCATCTTGACAGCCACGAGGTCTCCCTGGCAGTGCTCCCTGAGCAGCGTAGCGTCTACTCCCTTCGTGAGGATGCACGCCCTGGGTCTGTCAACAGAGGTACAGTAATGAAGCTGTCCCTGCTTTGTGTTCAGTCCCCTGACCTTCCCGCGGTATACCCACGGTTCTTGTATCAGGGAGACTTCTATTTTTTCTGTTGCTACTTTTTTAGTAAGGACGCCGGATCCTGCTGCGCTCTTGTGCAGATTAATTTGTATGAAGTTTAGTGTACTCACCATTTTGTACGCCCCGCAGAAGCTCGTCCGCCAGCCGTCGGATCCTCTAGGGTCCCTCTGACTGTCTGATGTGTTTCAGTAGGGGGTCGTATTATCGACCTCGCCTGTTTCCTGGTGCCTTTCCGGCCCCGCTGGTTCTTGTGTTTGAGTGCCTGGTGTATGTGTTTGCGTTTTTTGTATCGGTGTTGTGTTCTGTGTAGATTCGTTTCCCATTAAATTGTTTTCCTCCATATTGTTCCCACGAGTATCTAGAGAATTAACGGTCCACCCCGGCAGAGCCCCGATTGCCGGGGTAAGGCCCAGAAAGTACTCCGGAATTGGGCCTGGAGTTCCGGAGACACCATTTGCGACACTATTCCCCAGTGCCATCCAGCCTTCAGTACGTTTGCTCACGCCTTGGCTTGGGTTGGCTCTTGCATAGTTCCTCCTCTGAGCGATGGATTCACCACCCTCCTTGCGCTAGTGTTAGACTGCTTGTTAGTCTGGTCTCTCCCTGCCTACCTGTCCGGCATGGGTAACCCTGTCAGGGCGCATAGTATCTGCCCCCCACCCCCCGCCGGCATAGCTTGTCAGGTCCCTGAGACACACAAGCTCTTCCACCAGCGTCAAGGTCATGCAGTCCCCAGGGAGAGAATATTATAGTATATTTATTAGGGTGTTAAAAAAAAAGTTTTTTTTCTTCCTAATCTCACTATCTTAAACTATATATTTTTATGTCGCACAACTTATTCTGGAATGGCGACACGGTAAAAATCCAAAGAGGTGCTCAAGTTATTTTACACAAACATCGCATGAGGCACTTCTTCGGATATCTTACCGTGACACCCTTCCAGAATAGAATATGTTGTGCGTCATTAAAATATAAAGTTAAAAATGGTGAGATTACGAAAAAAAAAAACTTTTTTTTTTAAACACCCTAATAATTATATTATAAATGTTATAACGAGTCCGTAATCTTATTGTTCAGTCTTCTTATCGTTAAATGATTACGATACATTACATAACACCAAAACCCATTCCCCGCGAGAGAGACACCCGAGAAAAAGCAACTCATTTAAATGCTCACTCGAAAGCCGACTACGTTTTTCGACTTTAATTGATCCCGCTTTGGAAAACAATCGTTCAGATGGAACTAAAGTTGCAACGTATCTGAGATATTTTACTGCAAGTTTGTGTAGTAATGGATACGCCGTTTTGATTGTTTTCCAATATTTCAGGGGGATTTCGCAGCGTGGAATCACTTGTTAATTAAAATATTGCTTTTGTTCAAGGTTAAGACCCTCGTTGTTGTCGCTTATCGAATTATTGTTCTTGACCGTTTTATCATGGTATCCCCATATACTTGATTCGACATTCAGCATTTTTTTCCGCAATGCGATCAGAGTTTTCAGAAGGCGCGTTATGTTTTATGAGCGTTTTCTTGATCGCTGAGGATGCTGCCAATGCGCTTCGAAAATGCACTTTCCTGAACCGCGGATCCGGTATTGTTGCGATCGCGAGGATTGGATTCAACTCCTGATCTTTAAACCGTCGCTCTATCGCCGCCAAGAGTTTGTCCTTGAACTCCGTAGTTGCTTTGGATTCTTTTTCACCGACATCCGACGTTTTCAGTTCGTAAATGCGGATCGCTCCCTCCATGCAATGTATTATTGGTATAATAAGGCTAGAAGTAGGATATGAATCGCCGCTTATTTCCTTAATTACGCTCTCAATGGGCTTGAGGAGGCTGCAGAGATTTTTTAATAGTTGAATTTCGGCACGACTGACCATTTCTGAAAAGTTTCGGCACTTGACGGTTACAGGATATACATAGTCTTCGAGAACGAGGAACCTCTCCAGCATGTCGAGAGTCCAGTTCCATCGAGTTGGAACGTCGCGGATGAACTTCAGAGCCGTTGATTCAGTTTTTCCATCGCGAATTTGCAGTCTTTTTAATTCGTTCGAAGCTACAATACTCCTCTTTATCAGGACGACGATATTTCTTACTTTTCCAATAAGATCTCGCACGTACGTCATCGAATCAATCGCCATTATATCGGGAACCAGATGTGACAGTACGTGTGCAAAACATGGCAGGTGCTTGGAGCGGCCAAATGAATGATACCCCACTTTTTTAATATTTGCTGCGTTATCAGAAATGAATGTTGTTGCCTTCTCTGGACTCAATCTGAAGAATTCGAGCACAGAAAGAAGATTTTCGGATAAGTATTCCACTGTGTGGTTTTCATGGAGTGGCACAACTCCCAAACACCCGCTCTTTAGATCTCCGTTCCACGTCGCGTAATGGATTATCACTCCAAGGTAACTTTAATTACTCACGTCAGTCCAATTATCACACGTTATCGTGTAGAATTCGACTTCATTGAGATGCAACTGAACATCCTTCTTGAGCATTTGATATTTGGCACTCATCAGTCCTGTGATCATCGTTCTGCTCGGCAGATTATACAGCGGAACCGCAGTTTTCATCAGTTGCTTAAAACCGTAATTTTCAACTACTGAGAGGAGCGCATTATCGGCAGCTATCATATACAGCACCGCGTTCGTTATCCTATCAGCCATCGAGCCACCCTCTATACAAAACATAAAATCGAAAATATCAAATTTCAAATTTGTTATCATGAATATTTTCATCAGTATTAGTTGAAGAAATTTCTACTAACCTCCAAAAGAACTAGCTTTCTGGAACGCTACCTCAATCAGCTTATGACGTTGCGGTTTCATCTGTAATTTTTAAATTTGTAATGATACTTAAGGGGATACCCCCATCGCAAATTTACTTTTTTTCTAGAAGACCTTTAAGTCCTTTAAGAGTTAAGAGCATAAGTACAGATTACGTAATACATACCTTATATAGTTTTGTAGTGGAGGATGAACTTGCATCCGAATTGTCAACGTCAATGCCCGCCTCTGACATAGTTCGTTTTGTCTTTTGATGCATCGACGCCTCACTCATATAGAAGGTCGAATGCTTTCTTGCCAGATGTTGCTGGAGGTTTGTCGTGTTGCCGCCGTGTTTTAACGTCTTTTCACAGACATCACATCGGGCCGTTGAATTATCCACTTTTTTTAACAAACTCCATACACGACTGCTTGCTTTTACCCTATAGACGTACATAATTGTTAAAAGTCACCTAATAATATGATTAATTTCAGATTCTACGGAAATGTTGACGAAGTTACAGATGAATAGACAATACCGAATAAAACTGAATGTATGATAGTATTTAAATCTATGGAATCAGTACAATAAAAATAAATTTTGTTTGCGAAACATTTTTTGCGGCAGTGGGCTCCGGTGAATTAGCCAACCTCTTGGAAACTCCAACGATTTGAATATCTGTTGATAATAAAAATAGTTTTATTCAACATATTCCCATTGCTATGAACACTCAAAATAAGTACTCAATTAGGATAATAAACAGAGCAGTAATGCTGTAATTAAAAAATACCTTCAAGATCAAGACTGATCGAACTGCCATTTGAACTCGAGTTCGAGACTGAAGCAGACCATGTCATTGTCGACGATGAACTTCGAGATGATGTTGATGTCATCGCGAGTGGAATCCTTGTGCTGGAATGTAGATATTTTTAAGCAAAATTCATACTAGACTGCATAAAAAACTTTTTTTTCTTTTTCCTTTGCCACATCATGAAACTATAGTTTCATATAGTATATTTAATCAATTTATAATAGCTGCCCATAATGGTGCCCGTTACTGTATATGAATATTGAGGGATTGACTTATAAATCAATTCCTTCAATCGATTTGTATAGAACATCGATACGGTCGTCATCATTCCTCATTTCGCCTGATTCAAGCAGCTGCGTGAATTCGCTCATACGCGCCGTCATCGCGTACTGTAAGAATAATGTAAAGCAATAATGTGTTATTGTCAGTGCAAAAATTTATTAGCAATTTTAGCATTATAATCCGATGCGATCTTACATACAATTGAGTCGCACATATTCTTGTCGTGTGACATTCTTTATTTCGTAGGGTTCTTGTTGATTTGTTTGAAAGAACATGCAGTATGTTCTTTCTTCTTCATCTATATAACGAAGAAAAAAGAAACAGAAATCAAAAATTAAGACGAATAATAAAAAAATTATACAAAATTGACACCACAAAAGAGAGGTTATGAAACTGAACATGTCTTACCTGGTCTCTCAATCATACTTATCATTATCATTTTTATCAGTTTTATCTACTACCATTCGATTTTGAACTTGACACGGGGACCGAAGCTGACACACGAACACGACAGACGTTTTTATAAAATTCTTTCGATCTTTGGAACATTCGGACTTCGGACTCGATGACTCAAGTAAAAACACCGCACAACCGGCAACCGGCAGCTACTCGGTAGTCACTAGTCAGTACAGAATACGGTCGCACGCGCACTGATCGCGAGACTCAGCTTAAGCTTACCTCCGTTTACCGCTAGAGACTAAAAAAAAAAAAAAGAAACATCAATGTTTGGGGGAAAAACATCGATAATCGATTTATCGGGTTACAAAACATCGAAAAGGATAATCGATTATTCTTGAAAAAAAACATCGATGTTTAAATAATCGACAAACATCGCCCATCCCTACTTCAGCGTTTCACGTCGGGCGTGGTATAGGGAATAGAAATTTTGTATTCACTGACCAGAGCACGGAGAACCTTGTGCTGAAACGCTCAAATATGTCAAGATTGGTGGTCGAATAAAATCGACACACATTTTGACGTAACACGTGAAACCCAGATAAAAAACATAATTTCAGAAATGAATATTTAATAATAATAATAATAATAATTATGTACAGGCGAATATTTAAATTACTAAGGAATAAAATTAAAAAATCTGTTATTGTTTTTCAAATGTAGAAAATTTATTGACGAGCTATTGCAAAATTAAATCCAACGCTTATTAATGTAATGAACATTGTTACGCGCCTTATTTATATAGGTTATCGTAGACGAAGCCATGCAATCTGAATTCATAAATACGTATAACCTCATTATGGTGTTGCACTTGAACTGCCTACCAATTTTCATTCCTATCCATGATTATCTTCGAAAATTGTAAGATTCTATCATTAAAAAAAAAAAGTTGGTTGCAATATATATTTGAAACATTTTTAACGTTAATTCTGTCTATCTTGAGAAAA